>CM019178.2:25948631-26027153 GCA_009739505.2 Apolygus lucorum | reverse complement strand
GGATTTCATGACAGACAGACAGACACGGAACAAAAATTGTTCAGGAAGGTCTAAAACGTGAAACTCGAATAGAATGTTTGATATTGGAGAACTTTTGTTTTTCAACCTTGAAAAGTCAAAACAGTGCTTCCGCTAGCTTGGTAGACTCGGAAATTTTTAATTCCTCAAAATTTTATGGCTTACGTTTTAAGGCATATAAAGTATACGTAGAATCCGATAATCGAATAAAAAATTTTCCATCCGTCCGCCGTACGCTGTACCCCGTACGCGCTAGGTTTCATTTTTTGGTTTATTATTTTCAATAATGAACCTTTGGAATCGACCAAGAAAAAAAATATTGTAACACCCCCTCAAAATTTGATGGTTTACGTTTCAAGGTACGTAGAATCCGAAAATCGAATAAAAATTTGGCCGTCCGTCCGCCGTACACGGCACTTTTGCCACTTAGCATTGACCGATTTTGATGAAATTTGGTATGTAGGCTCCATTTGGGGTCTAGTTGTGCCCCGAAGGTTTTGGTTGAGGTAGGTCACTTTTAAGGGTTCCAAAATCAATTTTTAAATTTTGAAAACGCCCTAACTCAAAACATTTTGATATAAAGGTATTGTTTTTCCTTCAATTTAAGATTCTATAGAATTTTTAGAATTTTTTGAGACCACGCGGAGCTCTGTAGGACAAACCGTTCGCTTCCTACGAAAATTTAAGTGTTTATTTTGAAATATATATATATATATATATATATATATATATATATATAAATCAAAACACGAGTGTGAATCGCAAAAGAGGCCTAATCTCCGTTCAAATTAGAGCTGATCGAAATGTAATCGATAGTTGGTGATTTTGATTTTTTTTTAATTTTTTTTTGATTTTTTTTCATTTTATTTTATTTATTTTTTTCCTTCATATTGGATGGTTGGTGATTTTGTAGACGAGTGATCTATATAGAAAAATAATAAACCAATGTGTAATAATTTGCAGCGTTTTTTTTTATAATAATTTTTATTTGGCATTAGTTGCCCATACAGCCATAATATTCATTTTACACTTGTATTATATTATTATTATTCAAGATAATTTCGATTATCATTTACAGTTATCGTTTTATGAATTACTATATTACTATAAATTTACATTACAATCAGATAAGAAATTGTAAATGTGAGAGTAAATATTCACATTACGGCATTGGAGCAGGTGTGGTCGGTTGAATGGGTGATGTATTATTTTTTCAGCAGAGATCTGGTCAAACATGAGGCGTCTTCTTCTTGCTAGCGTGGGGCATTCCATAATGATATGATGAACGTCTTCAATTTCCGCTAGACATCTCTCGCACTGTGCACTTTCGGTTATTCCCATTTTCAATCTTGTGGGACCACACATCGCGTGCCCGGAGCGCATTCGGCATATAGACTTAACCATATCCTTGGAAAGAGTACCTCCGACGAACCATGGGGCTCTGGGGATCCCAGGTTGGATAAATTTGAACCTTTCCCCTGCTGGTTGTGGTAATAGGTATTTCCTTCTCCATTTCTCCCTCAACCACTGTTTGGTGAGGCTACCCAATCCTATCCTATCCCTCGGTGGGAGTTCAAACGTGGAGTGAGTTGCCAGGCGAGCTGCTTCTTTTGCCAAAGCGTCTGCCATTTCGTTGGCGATTATCCCTGAGTGACCCTTGATGTTTTTTACTTTTAGTATGGCGCTTTTGTTATCTGTAAATACGGTGATCTTCGTCGCCGATAACTCTTGCCCATATTTGAGCGCCTCTAACAAACCTACGAGCTCCGCGGAATAAACTGATGCCCAGCTTGGTAGTTTGAAAATTGCTTTATAATTGTGTGTTGCATCGTAAAATGCGGCTCCTACTTGCTGGTTTTGTTTGGATCCATCAGTGAAAATACGCTGGAATCCGGGCCAACGTTCTTCAACATAATCCAGAAATACTTCATTCGGGGCTTCTCCTGGCCTTCTTCTTCGCTTGGGCATGACACCAACGCTACGTGGCGGCAGGGTAGTCATATATTCTTTCGTGAAGACCGGATGTTTGGGACTGATATGCGCTGAAGTAGCATATCAGTTTTCATTTGGGGTCTCGTTGTGCCCGAAGTCAGTCACTGTCAGTCACTTCTAAAGGGTAAGAAGTCTGGACAACATTTTTAAAACGCCCTATCTCTTATTTTTTGTTTTTCCTCCATTTAAAATACCGACGATTTTTGAGAATTTTTTACATCACTCAGAACTCAGTGGGACCAACCGTTCGCCTAATGAGGATAATTAAATAGAATGATACAACCTAGACGATCAAAAACAGTTAAATGCCCGTTTATTGAAACGGCGTACGGCGGACGGACGGAAAATTTTTTATTCGTTTTTTGGATTCTACGTACCTTGAAACGTGAAACATCAAATTTTGAGGGGGCGTTAAAATTTTTTTCTTGCTCGATTCCAATGGCTTATTATTTACCTATATTAATAAACCAAAATTTATCATAATTCGTTGGCGCCAGCCAGCGTACCCCCCCCCCCCCCCCCCCCCCCCCACAGCATAGGTCCCTTACGTGTTAGAGGCCTAAATCCCCCCCCTCACCACCTACTGTAGGTTGTTGAAAGTTATCACAGATTCTCTTTGTTGGATGAATGATGAGTCAGAAACACGAGTGTGAGTCTTTTTTTGTGAATATTGCTGGTGGGTGCGGGTAAACGGGTGATCTTCACAAAAAATAATAATAAACCGTTGTGTAATAATTTTCAGCGTTTTAGGTCGATTTGAACCAGAGCATATGGCCATGGCTAATGGCATATCCAGAGTACACAGGTGATTATCTTTTATCATTTAATAATGATTGACAGAAGGATTCCATTATTTTTACGACCGTCACTGTTGATGTTCATTTTGAACAATTTCATGTGAACATTTGTCGCGAATTATAAATAGATAATAAATCAGTTTTTCTACCAGCTCTTTGGCCCAGTTTCCTTTCCAATGCGGAAACTGATTCAATGGTAGCTGTCATTTTAGTATCAGTTTGCCCTGGATCTATAACCTCTTCGTAGGAAACTACAGAATTCGAGGGAGTTTCAGCGCCTCTGGCAGTCTTGATATCAATGGGGATGGCGGCCCAATGATTATGAGTAGTAATGGCCTTGCAGTTAGCAGTAATTGGCTGTTATCTGTCACCATAAACGTACCGCCACTCTCAATCAAGTACTACCGCTGGTTTTCATCCTTCTTCTATTAGTTGGAACACCCCGAGGCACTAGCCCCGCACCCACACTATATTTACTCCCAAGAAAGGAGGTTTACCAGAGGAACAGTGGCAAATTCCTGCTTCTACGGTGGTCTCCCGCCACTTCCACAAAATCCCCCGTAGCGTCATGCTAAACCGTAGAATTACCATAACTCACGTTTAATGCGGCCAGCAGAATGAGCAGAATGAATTGTATTGTGGGCGATTTGAGTTTCGTGAGAATCTTCTCATGTTGGCACCTAGCAACTGGGTGTACGAGATTATTATGGGTCTTCCTTCAAAACAACCTGTAGGACACCACTTGTCCTGTATTTTTCACATTTCTGTCTCGCCAAAAGTAAATATGAGGGCAGCTCATACAGGGTGTCCAAAAACCATTCAAAAGAATAGATTGTACGACTAATTTACAACTACTTTTACAATAACTTTTTTACTTTGAAATGGTAAAAAACACTCGAGTTTTACTATAATAACACGTTTTTTTTTTTTTTTTTTGGTTTTTTTTTGCTTTGAAACACTGTGTCCCCCCTCAAATTTCATAGTAAACACAGGCCTCAGGAAAACCCGTCTTCAAGCAGGTAAAAACAACCAGCATTTTTGAAAAAAAAAAGAAGAAAAAAAAGAAATTGAGAACATTTTGTGTTTGAGACTGAAAGACTATTCAGGTATAAAGTTTTTCTGAACTAGCCAAGAGCTAATCATACGGGAAATTTGGCGCTCTTTTCAATGGTATATCAGATTTTGAATTTCCATGGGACTTGAGGAAGTTATAACCATTTTGGAGCTGCAAGGTCGAGAACACTTATTGATTAAGGACAATAATATCGCCCATTGAGTTTGGAAAAGTAGAAAAGTTGTGACAATAGAAATATTATAAACAATTATTGGTTAATTTCTGGTTGGAAAAAAAATCAGGAAATTGCTCAGTGCTCCTATTTTTAGGGATCTCCTGACACCTCACAGATCATATTATGTTCAAAATTAAGATTTTTTGTTTCTGCATGATCATTATATTAAATTGTTCTTCACGACTACAACTTGCTATTATGATTAGAACTTCAATGTTTCAAAATTCAGATTATTCCTACATGAGCATTGGGAAAGAGGGTAATGGGTCACCAGCCTAGTTACCTCAGAAAGAGTCCCTACATGTCGCCCAGGACTGACGACCAACCGGGAGAACGACTTCGAACGAGTCGAGGGAACTACACATGCGCTATTTCAGTGAAAGACAAGATTAGTCGAGTCACCGTGGACCGCATTTAGCAGAAGGAAAAACGAAATTCATGCGGTGTAAGAGCGAAGAAGAGAACGTCCCACATCAGTGAGAGAACGATGTGCCACCATCTGGGTCCCGCAGCTGCCTCTCGGTTCTCTTCCCTGATATTTTTACTGGCATTTTGTCTTACTGAGGGTACTGCATTATAAATTGATTATGTTATTTGTATTTCCTCATCATTGAAGATAAGGAAGCTTCGTACTCACGTATCAGGTCATACAAAATGGAGGTGCCTCAAAAAATCAAAATTTCCACTTATATTTCGCGTTTCAGAACTCATCCGATCTGTAGGAGCATTGGTTTATGTAAAAATATTGTTTTAGTAATGCATTCGTTCCATGGGACGTTCCATTGGATAGGATTGGTTCAATTTCAACCAGTAAGCGATAAAACGCACATTATTATGTAGCTCTCTGCTGCACAAAATAGTTCCTCGCAATGTAATTTAGTTAATACGTTTTTTTTCCAGCAGAAGATTCAATCCCTAAAGACTATTCTGACGCCGTGACGCTCTGCCTCCTCGACTCGGGCTTCCCAAAACCAGTTCAACACTTTAATCTATCATTAATGAAAGCATAAAGTAAGTAGTAACCATACTTCGAGTATCAAATACCATTATAAACTATTTTTATTGATGTGAACATATTCTACTCGGTTTGAATCACGTTTTCATCTTCTAAACCACTTACCTAGTCTGATTTTTGAAGTTTTGGGCAAACTGCTCAAAATATATTACATTGGTACTTTTTATCCAATTTTTTTTATCAACATTTTTGGTTTATTGTTTCCAATAATGAACCTTAGGAATCGACCAAAAAAAAAATGTGTTTAACCCCCCTAAAAATTTGTTGGTTTACGTTTCAAAGTACTACGTAGAATCCAAAATCGAATAAAAATTTGGCCGTACGCGGCACTTTCCTCAGTTAGCATTGACCGATTTTGATAAAATTTAGTATATTGGCTCCATTAGGGGTCTAGTTGTGCCCCGAAGATTTTGGTTAACGTAGGTCACTTCTAAGGGTTGAAATTTCGAAAACGCATTAACTCGAAAAATTTTATATATAGGTATTATTTTTCCATCAATTTAAGATAGTATTGAATTTTTAGAATTTTAGAGACCACGCGGAGCCCTATAGGAAAAAACCGTTCGCTCCCTACGAGAACTTAAGGGTTGGACAAGAGGGTGAATCGCAAAAGAGGCCTAATCTCCATTCAAATTTTAGCTGACCGAAATGCGAAATGCTTCATGCTGGTTGGTGGTACCAATGGCAAAGCCGTGTTCTTTGCAGACGATTGGTCTATATAGAAAAATAATAAACCTTTGTGTAATAATTTGCAGCGTTTTTGACAGGGGTTTTACTTGTTCGGGCATTTTCTTCGACGGTAATTTTTTTCCCTTGAATATTCCTGGTGTTAAACGTTATTCTAGGGTTATATTATAGAATTTGACTTGAAATTACAGAATCTAAAATTACTTACGTTAAATCGGAAACACGAGTGTGAATCGCAAAAGAGGCCTAATCTCCGTTCAAATTTTAGCTAACCGCAATGCGATCGATGTTTTTCTTCATGATGGTTGGTGGTAACAATGGCAATGCCGTGTTCTTTGCAGACTAGTGATCTATATAGAAAAATAATATACCTTTATGTAATAATTTTCAGCGTTTTTCCAAGTCTTTAATTCAAGCACTACAAAAAACAAATAAAAAGTACAAAAATTGCGTTTTCTGGGATTTTTTGAAGATATGCTTCCTCAAATATGTTTAATAAAGTGTACTTCAATTTGCTATTAGTTGAGGATCATTGTCGATACACATCATTGAACGTGGGAATTCTCACTCGTGGAAAACTCGGGCAGAAGTGTGGGTCACAGTCGGAGACAGCGGGATTGGTGGTCCGTGAAAGGACGCCCGTTGTCGGCGGTTATTCATAGTAACTATTTCTCGAGACGAGGAAAAAAGGAACACTTCCACACCCACTTGTTCTTGCTAACGTTCGCGTTACCCTTGACTCGACGTCATGTTCTCTTAACCATAACGGGGGAATCAGAATGTTTGGGTCTGGTCAGGGTGGAGTGTAGGTCACAATGATATTAAGGCCTAGTTACGTCTAGGACTGCATGGCAGAAGTTTTAATGTGGGATGATCCAAGGAGTACAACATTTTAATACAAGAATCACTTTCCGTTTCATACCACTAGATGAAAATTCTTGCCATTTCTCTATTATTCCAAGTTATTTCTTAGCTCAGATACACAATTTATAACTACATTTGGAATGGTGTATAGGGTTTATTTGGTCCCTCCGGTTAACTGACTTTCGTCTTACACCGGAGGGTCCACCCGACACCCGTTTGTGTGGGATTTAAAGGAAAAATCTACTTTCCAGCGACATACACGACCACCACGAATCCAACCTCTGATGGGGGGCAGGCCAGTGAAGCTTTGACCGGAGTCAGCGCCTCTGTGGCCTGGGGCTCCCCCCGCCCGTGGTACCATTTTGAGGAGCCTGAGCCTGCAGGGAACTCAGGCATTTCTGTCCTTGTTCCCCCCCGTCTCAAGCCCTCTAAGCCTTGAATGGTCGCAGGCCCGGTCCTCTCGAAGGAGGACCTACCGCTTTTCACTCCCCAATGCTCGCGAGATTGGGCTTGCCCCGCGAACACCAGTTCATGAGGGATACGGTCCCCGGTGTTTTCACGCCCCTAGACCCAGAGGTCCAGGCCCAGGGGCCCACCTTACTCCTACCTAAGGGGCAGACTACTCAATATTCATCCACCCCTTAATGTCTTAACTACCCATTCGCCCTTAAATTACATTCACGCCTTAAATTACATTCATTCCATGCCTATCCTATTATCACAGTGTACCTATCCTAACCTAAGAGTCTAACTTTAAGGAGTGGACTACTTGATATTCATCCACTCCTTATAAACCTAGCCTAAAAGGAGCGGACTACTTAATATTCATCCACTCCTTGTAAACCTAATCTAACCTACATCCTAACCTATTATCACAGATACTGCGCCCTGCTGGGTCCACGGCCAGGGCCACGGACCATCCCCTCCTTCCTCCTCAGCACCTCCCACACATACTTCTTCCAGACCTTATATCCTTCCTCTGTCCTCACAACACACACATCCCACTCCATCCTCATCTCTCTCAGGCTGGACACCGCCACCATTCGCTCCTGCGTGAATAGCACACAGTCAAACACGACATGGTGGACGGTGCCCACCTCTCCGCATGCACACAAACCATCCTCTCTTAGATTGAACCCATGCAATTTTTCTTCGAAGTCCCCATGACCAGAGATCATCTGAGTCATGTGGAAATCGAAGACCATCCATTCAGCTCTCACTCTATCAAGCACACTAGGTAACCATTCATACGTCCATCTACCTTTCATACTCAAATCCCATCTATTCCCATCTATTCCCACAATTGGTAGGGTGATTGTGGGAGATAAGAGGAAGATGATGTTGGAGAAAATGGTGATGCATGAATTTATAACTACAGTGGAGGAATTTAATACCATACGATATGCTGATGATTCGAACCTTATTGCCAGTAGCTTGGAGGACTTGCAAGTGATGTTGGACCGCCTTTACATTAAAAGCATGGAATATGGGTTAGAGTTGAACCCCAAAAAGTCAAAGTACATGGTGGTGAGTAAGTCCTCGTATGTGACTGGTGATTTGTATATGGGCGGCCTTATTGTGGAACGTGTGACCAGATTTGTCTACCTGGGGACCACAGTCGTGGAATCCTGGGACCACTCTTTGGAGGTCAAGTCGCGGATAGAGAAGGCAAGGGCGACATTCATAAGAATGAAACCTTTTCTGTGCCATCGGGACCTAGGCCTGGACATGAAGATGCGCATCGTGCGTTGTTATGTATACCCTGTTCTGCTGTATGGAGCCGAAAGTTGGACGTTGTCTGAGGATACAGAAAGGAGAATACAGACATTTGAGATGTGGGTCTACCGCAGGCTCCTCCGTATTTCATGGGTGGACCGGATAACTAATGCTCAGGTCCTCCATGGGATGGGGTGCTCACAGCCTGAATTGCTATATATAGTCAAGAAAAGAAAATTAGAATATCTCGGACACGTATTGAGGAACGAAGAAAAGTATAGGCTCCTGCAGAATGTACTTCAGGGGAAGGTCGAGGGGAAGCGTGGACCGGGAAGACGGAGAATTTCGTGGCTGGCTAACCTGCGGAAATGGTTTGGTGTGTCCTCAGTGGAACTTTTTCGCCGTGCTGTGAACAAGAGTGGACTAGCCGAGATGATCGCCAACATCCGGACCGGATAGGGCAAGAGGAGAAGAAGTGGAGGAATACTTTAGTTTGACATGGAAATGTCATTTGGCTTGAGGTCTGCCTTTCAGTCCGAAATCGCTGCAAATTATTACACAATGGTTTATTATTTTTCTATATTGATCACTCGTCTGCTAAGCCACCAACCATCCAACATCAAGAAAAACATAGATCGCATTTCGGTCAGCTAAAATTTGAACGGAGATTAGGCATCTTTTGCGATTCCCACTCGTGTTTCTGATTTATCGTACGTCCAACCCTTAAATTCTCGTAGGGAGCGAACGGTTTGTCCTACGGAGCTCCGCGTGGTCTCTAAAAATTCTATAGAATCTTAAATTGAAGGAAAACAATACCTTTATATCAAAATTTTTTGAGTTAGGGCGTTTTCAAAATTTCAAAATTCATTTTTGAATTCATTTTTTGAATTTTTTTTTTTACATCAACCAAAATCTTTGGGGTACAACAAGACCCCAACAACATACCAACACACCCAAACCAAATTTCATCAAAATCGGTCAATGCTAAGTGGCAAACGTGCCGCGGACGGCGGACGGACGGCCAAATTTGTATTCGATTTTTGGATTCTACGTACCTTGAAACGTTAACCATCAAATTTTGAGGGGTGTTACATTTTTTTTTTCCTTGGTCGATTCCAAAGGTTCATTATTGAAAATAATAAACCAAAAGTGTAATGCGAGACCGATTTATAAATTCGGTAGATTACTAGACTGCAAGAATCATTAGTCTGGGAGACCCGGCCCGAGTGGTTCAATGAAAATTTTGAGGAAATAAGAGATTAACGTTTAATTGTTATTTTCAATTTTATAATGTATTTTACAATCATTTTGATACGTTTGACCTACTGAATATCCTTCTTGAGATGCTTATAAAACGGATTACACATTTCTCAGTCTTAGATACCTATCAACTCTACCTCAATTCTTCTAATGTAGGAAAGTCTGTTGATGAAGGGACATAATCCGACATACGGGATTGTGCAGGGGAATTCTGGAGACTAGCGGGCACCGCTGCCGTTAAAAAATAGTTAAGGCCACCAAGACAATGAGCTTTCCAGAGAACTGAGATCGTTAAAACCTCACTGGTATGCCGAGTTTCATTTTCACGATTCGACAATTGAGGTTAACTGGAAGATGACCCCCTCAGCGCCCCCCCCCCTCCAGCGCCAACCTCCGACCGGAAGATTAACAAAAGACTCAACTATATAAGTAGATACTCACTACACTAAGATAGTTTACAAGATCAGAATCTAGCAGGTTGGCCTCCTTTTCTTCCGGTCGGTGCGAATTCGAAGTAAATTGCTCACAGCAAACGAGCATTCTAGGGGTTTCAAGTTCTCATTGAACCGCCAGATGGACGGTGAAGGAAGATAATGGAATATTGCTCAATGAGTAGATGGTGAGAGCCTATCAGGTGCCACCATCACATTATTCTTCTCAAAATATAGTAACGCTAATGGATTCATTCTAGCAAAGCGAGCCTCATAAACTTCTCTTAAGTAACGAGGGCCAAATGAGTAACAACCTCAGCTGAATAACATGCACGAGTCAATTCAATCCCAAATGAATAGGTAAGCTATAACAAATTGAGTAAGTAAAACATTCAAAATTCACATTTGCGCATGGCACCAGATGTTAGGTACCTAGTGAACAATTCAAGGAAACCATCAAGAAAATAACTCGCAAAATGCCTGTAAATTTCATCAAAATTGGAAAAAAATATTTCCAAGATGAACTACAACTTCGTATAGTTTTTAGTGGAACAAATACAACAGCCTCTGACTGACAGACACTGAACCAAAATTGTTTTGGTTTATTATTTGCAATAATGATTTTTTTGGATTCCTAAAAGTATGATGATTTACATACCAATGTGAGTACAATACAAAAATCTGGTAACAATTTTTTTCGTCTGTCCGTCGTACACGGCATTTTGCCCAGTTACCCAGTTACCGGCTTAATTAACCCTAATTGGACCATAGTGTCACTAGTGTCACCGACAACACCTCAAGAACTCCACAGCTGATCCGCTGAAGTGTCCCTGGAGTAACCAAAAGTAATTTGCAATTTTAAATTTAAAAAACAGCGGGAATTTTGGGCTATCGGAAGTCTCAACATAGAGACAAAAATTTCCAAAGAAATTTATGAAAAAATTTTCTAAATTTTTTCATGACATCTCTTTTTGACTTCTCATATTTTATAAAAACGCTGCAAATTATTACACAATGGTTTATTATTTTTATATATAGATCACTCGTCTGCAAAACCACCAACCATCCAACATGAAGAAAAACAGATCGCATTTCGGTCAGCTAAAATTTGAACGGAGATTAGGCCTCTTTTGCGATTCACACTCGTGTTTCTGATTTATCGTACGTAAAACCTTTAAATTCTCGTAGGGAGCAAACGGTTTGTTCTACAGTGCTTCGCGTGGTCTCAAAAAATTCTAAAAATTCTACAGAATCTTCAATTGAAGGAAAAACATACCTTCATATAAAAATTTTTTGAGTTAGGGCGTTTTCAAAATTTTAAAATTCATTTTGGAACCCTTAGAAGTGACCTACATCAACCAAAATCTTCGGGGCACAACTAGACCCCAAATGGAGCCTACATACCAAATTTCATCAAAATCGGTCAATGCTAAGTGGCAAAAGTGCCGCGTACGGCGAACGGACGGCCAAATTTTTATTCGATTTTTGGATTCTACGTGCCTTAAAACGTAAAAAATTTTGAGGGGGTGTTAAAAAATTTTTTTCTTGGTAGATTCCAAAGGTTCATTATTGAAAACAATAAACCAAAATCCTGCTCTCATTCTCAGTAGGGCAGCCTCCGACATAATTGGAACATTTTGTCGTTGCCCATTTTCCAGCAATGTTGAATGAAGAAGTTTTTAACGATTATGATAAGAATCTGAAATTCACAAAAGAAGATGAGGACAAGGATGGAAAAATAGCCTTCTTGGACATGACCATCATCAGAGAAGAGAACGGCACTTTTAAATTCCAACATTACTCATTACGACCTGTACGTCAGATAGAATGATTAATTATCATTCAAACCATCCAAATAAATTTAAGAATAACCTCATTTATAACCTATCATACAATGCCATCTTACGAACTTCAGAAGAATATGAACCCATTATAAAAGACAAAATAACAAAAAACTTCTTATCAATAATTATCCAATATATCTTATAAATCAACAATATAATAAAGCATGGCGCCGTATATACTACTCAAACTCTAATGACAGTAACATAAAGAAAATTAAATACGATCCAAAGCTATTTAGCTTTGATGAGGCAATTTTTAAAAACAGTAAGAAAGTTAAATTCAATGAAAAATGTAACCAAACATTTAGATATCAACAAAGTGAAACAATATCATTAAAAACCAAAATAACAGATTACTTCAATGCAAGTAAAACAGTTGCTAAAAACTACAACTATAATTTACATTTAGAATTACAACAAGAGATGAATAAAGGAACTAACTTAAAAAACAGAAATAAGCAATATAAATATGTAACATACACCTACCACCCAGATATTCAAAAACCATTAGAGAATCTTTTCCGCTCAAGAAGTCAAAATTATAGCATAGCATGGAAATATAACAATAAAATAAAAAATATACTAAGCAAAACTAAAGCTAAGATAGATCCACTAGATACTAGATACAACATCTACCAACTAAATTGTAAAGATTGCCCAGATAAGGTATATATAGGCGAGTCCGGTATCAATCTCCATAAACGAATGATGGCACATAGCAAAGATATTGAATACGAAAGAGCCACAACAGGAGTCTCAAAACACATGTTAGAGACTAAACACAAACCGGATTTTGAAAATGTAAAAATTTTAGGGAAAGAGACCAATACGAGAAAAAGAAAGATTAAAGAAAACATAAAGATAATAAAAGCTGGTGAAAGGTCTCTCAACATTAAAACGGATCTGTACTCATTAAGTGAGAGTTTCTTTCCACTGTTCTCTAACACTAGTTGATAAATATAGTACCTACAATGTAAGCATCATCATGACCCACATCAGATTGTCTAAATTATTTCAGTAACACAACCACAACATCAGGCTGAATACAACAGCCAATGTCTACAAGGAGAATCCCAACACAATAATTAAGAATGAAACACACGCACACACACCACTCCTGACGTATAGTATCCATACCCTGCCTGTAACTATCCAGGCTAAAAGTTGTCCACATGGCATCTGTGAATAACAATTTTATGAGTGGTGTCTGATAAGGCTCAGTAAGGATTCTCCAGCAACAACAACCAAAGTGAGTAGACATATATCACAAAAAACATTTTCTCCACAAATACACTTACAATAAATTATCTACAACTCTACTAGGTAATACTTGAACACCAAGTATTTACCTGGATGACAAATTCATAACACCTAAATGCTTCATTAACTTTTTACAGATTAAAAGTCTAATATAAGTATAAAGGTTGGCAATAAGTATAAAGGCAATAAAATGAAGACTGAAAAACAAAAACAAGCAACAAAAATCACAACAGGTAAATATAGTAACAGTAAATAGCACAAAAACAATAAGCAACAGTAAATGATACCCACCTTATAGAATGGCATTATATTTACAGAGATGAGGGTCATGAGGATGTGTTGGTCTAACATAATGCTAAAGAAGGGACTATGAATAATACCTACCTCTATCAGGTAAAACAATTTACATAACTTTGTAATTAGGTATACCTATTACATCAATTAAATAGTTGATAAGTTTTTAGAAAAAATCCTGACTGATGACCTAGGTATCTATAATAATTTGTCGTGTAATTACATGTATTACATACAGGAACTAGTTGATAAGTTAATTTTAGCAAAAAATTTTTTTTATACAAATAATTGACTTTGTAATGACACCTATTACATAAATTAGTTTATAAACAATTTTTCTTTTAGTATTAATGATATTCCTATTGTTAAAAATTGTTGTTTAAGGCTGAAGAAGGCGGCTGAGACTGCCGAAACATGTACCTACAATAAAATTACTCAAAAAAGAAGACTCCAATAAATCACTTCCCAAAAGGAAAATGGTCGCACCACAACAACCAACACATTAAAATTGTTAAAATTTTAAAGAATTTTTTGGTAGCTCTGTAGGTCGAACCGTTCGTAATTGATGATAATTAATCCAAATCAATGAATGTTCATGACGTTTTTTCTTCGAGTTAAGATACGAGCAGATAGTGTTCATTCGATTCTTCGAACAGATAGTGTTCATTCCTTAGAAACGAATGACCTACTTTGGGATAATAATATTTTGCTGTTAGGAATTTTCTGTCAAAATAAACTTGATTGTTGGTAGGTACTATTAATGAAAAAGCCATGTTCTTCGCAGGCGGGTAATCTTTACAGAAAAAAACAAGAGTTTTAAAAGGTATCGTCACCCGTAAAATGACCGAGTTTCTGTACTTGGTTGGAGTTGATCCGAGGTAACTACTCTGCGACTCCTTACTGGTCAGCTGCCTGTAACGACAGAAGGAATCAGGAGCCAAAATTCCGAGAACAAAATGAAACATACAGTTCAAACCTGAGGAACGGGAAGGAAATCCTTTCTTCCTCAATTACAAACCTTGGAACCACTTAAGAAATACGAAAGTGAATTTTGAAGGAAAGAACTAGGTTTAGTGGCAGCTTTCAACGCTGTTCACTTCCACGAAATAATAACCGTTTTTTACCCTTTTATCACCGCATTTCAGTTGATTTTAAAAATTACTTGGAGTTGTCTATTTTCGTGCTGCCACGCTGTTCTGGAGCCAGAAATTCTACCAAGTCATCCATTGTTATTACGAACTTTTAGGTGGAATGAAAAAATGGTTTCGGTCTCAAACTAAAGTATAGTTTGTTTAGGTTCCTTCAATAAGATTTCTATTAGGTTTGAAATGATCATTTCTCCAACTTTTTGTCGAGCTCAATGGCTGTGCGTTCTTGGAAACTATTAAAAGACGCAGGCAACTTCAACATTGCTGGAAAATGGGCAACGACAAAATGTTCCAATTATGTCGGAGGCTGCCCTACTGAGAATGAGAGCAGGATTTTGGTTTATTGTTTTCAATAATGAACCTTTGGAATCTACCAAGAAAAAAATTTTTTAACACCCCCTCAAAATTTTTTACGTTTTAAGGCACGTAGAATCCAAAAATCGAATAAAAATTTGGCCGTCCGTCCGCCGTACGCGGCACTTTTGCCACTTAGCATTGACCGATTTTGATGAAATTTGGTATGTAGGCTCCATTTGGGGTCTAGTTGTGCCCCGAAGATTTTGGTTGATGTAGGTCACTTCTAAGGGTTCCAAAATGAATTTTAAAATTTTGAAAACGCCCTAACTCAAAAAATTTTGATATGAAGGTATGTTTTTCCTTCAATTGAAGATTCTATAGAATTTTTAGAATTTTTTGAGACCACGCGGAGCTCTGTAGGACATACCGTTTGCTCCCTACGAGAATTTAAAGGTTTTACGTACGATAAATCAGAAACACGAGTGTGAATCGCAAAAGAGGCTTAATCTCCGTTCAAATTTCAGTTGACCGAAATGCGATCGATGTTTTTCTTCATGTTGGATGGTTGGTGGCTTTGCAGACGAGTGATCTATATAGAAAAATAATAAACCATTGTGTAATAATTTGCAGCGTTTTTAGCTCTTATAGCGGGATACCAACCGTTTCGGAAGGAATTCAACTCGTGAGGTGATAGGCCTTATCCCAAAGATTCAAAATCTGTGAAAAAAAACATAACGCTGCAAATTATTACACAATGGTATATTATTTTTCTATATAGATCACTCGTCTATAAAATCACCAACCATCCAATATGAAAAAAATAAATAAAAAATAAAAATAATTATAACGGTTTGTCCTACAGAGCTCCGCGTGGTCTCAAAAAATTCTAAAAATTCTGTAGAATGTTAAATTGAAGGAAAAACAATACCTTTATATCAAAATTTTTTGAGTTAGGGCGTTTTCAAAATTTCAAAATTGATTTTGGAACCCTTAGAAGTGACCTACATCAACGAAAAGCTTCGGGGCACAACTAGACCCCAAATGGAGCCTAGGTACATACCAAATTTCATCAAAATCGGTCCATGCTAAGTGGCAAAAGTGCAGCGTACAGCGAACGGACGGCCAAATTTTTATTCGATTTTTGGATTCTACGTACGAGATTCTACGTATTTTGGATTCTCGTACCTTGAAACGTAAACCATCAAATTTTGAGGGGGTGTTAAAATTTTTTTTCTTGGTCGATTCCAAAGGTTTATTATTGAAAATAATAAACCAAAAGTGTAAAAAATGGGTATAAGCCCGTTTGAAAGAAACCTCTTCAACTCCTTTCTGCTACAAAAAAAGTGTTCGAATAGATTTGATAAAAATTATGAGAAAAAACAAATTTTCAGTTGTGTTGATTTTTTTTATTTTAAATAATCACGATTCTTTTCGATACTTTTCCAATAACATAGATTCGATTTAAATCGATTCGTTTTGGAGAATCAGACGCTCCTACTTACAGCTTTAGTACTACCTAGTAGATGCGAGTTTTAATTATTTAATATTTTTAAGACTAGCGCAAATTTACCATGAATAACTAAGATACCATAAGTTTGGAAATGTCTATCAGTATTTCATGTGTTATGTTATGTGATGACTCCCGAGATCATACATAAAAGACAAGAACTAACTACCAACTAAAGTGCTAGACTCGCTCTAGGTTTAATACTTGCTTTTATATATGAAATTGAACGACATTTTAGTATTAAAATTGGAGGTCTGTATTGTTGGCCTATCTGAACCCTGGGAAAGAGAAAAAACTGTACGAAGTGGTAGAGGGGGTGGTCGATGAGTTAACTTCGACCGAAAATCTCTTCACGCTCGAAATGATAATAAAAGGGCTGGACCCCGCGAGTCGACGAACCTCCCAAAGGCTAGTGCATCAAGTAGAAAATCGCAATTGGCCACACGACGCCTCCGCTAACAGAAGACCCGTTGAACCTTGACGCATCTTTGAATACATAGACTTTACTGGGTAGAGGCAAAAAAGGGGTTCGGATGGTCTTGCCTCGGCGATAGTTAGCTCTGGGAATTTCTGCCGAAATCTAGGAAGCAACCAGTACGCTTCAGCGTTGGGCCAATCTGAAACGATTAATTCCTCATTCTAGCGATGTCTGAATTTCTCGTTATTGATTCTTATAGGTACTTATATAAATTAAACAACATAATGTGGTTTGTGAATGTTTACAGTTAATATATTTTAATTGGCAGAAACATAACAATGGAATTTTTTCCTTCAATTTCGCGAAAGACTGAACCGGAACGCGGAACGAACGGCGACCGACTGAGACCCCCTTAAGGATTTTATACGGATCTTGACAATATTCAGAAATCATAGGTATCAAAGAAATCATAGGAATCGTCATAGAAATCATGGGAATCAAAATCATTTACCCTTCACACCATTCTGGAATCGGAAATCTGACTATATACCCACATGGAAAACCCTCCTCTTCCCACGTCCCTTAGAATCCATCATTCGACATAGGTACCCCTTCTTAGAAATCTTAGGAATCAATGTCATTTGAGTCGTTTACCTCTGATTTGATCCTCGGAAGTGGGAATGAGAATATTCTAGAAATCCACATACAAAGCCCCCCCCCCCCCCCTGGAAAAGTATATCAATTTTCATCAATAAAGAAGTTCCTTAGAGTCTTGCTGTATTTAATTTTAAGCCTCTTCAACATAATTTACCTCCAATTTAAAGTGAACCTATCAGCCACCCTTTAATTGAAAAAAAAAACACTATAGTATTAGAAAAAAATCAATTAAAAAAAATAGTTTTTTCAGTTATTAATTACACTTTTTAATTTAAAAAAAAAATGTGTTTTATAGGACAAAACTAGAGATGATTTCAAACCAAATTGATTATGAAAGTAAATGCTCTAAGTACCTACTACCCAAAACTAACTACGAAAGAGTTACTAGAATATCGACGTTTTCAGGGGAGAGAATTTTTGGGATAGCCAACTGCTGAGAGGCAAACACTAATCACATCCACTGGTACCTACTTTCTGGCTTTGTCTCTCTGGTGAATTAGTCGGAGTGAAGATGTGTTTTCGTGGGTAACTTGATGGACATTCGTGATCCCTCTTTCTTCAAGTCTCGAATAATCTGACGGCTAAATGAAGAAGTGAGGGCAGTGCCCGGTTTCAAGGAGGCGATAATGTAAACGGTGTCCTTGTGGGAAGAGCATCCTAAGTCGCAACTGATGTCACCTTACCTGGTATGACCTTGCATTGTCCCAATCCCACCTGGATGAGATGATCCATCCTCGACAAAGAGGAATAAACATGACGAAGAGGCCCAAATTCGTCACTTTATGGGAGGCTCTGGGTTTCCCGCACTGGATATTTTTTTTTATCCGGAGTTTTAAATTACATCAGTTTTTATTGTTAAGCTCCTGATGCAATTTTTTCGTCTGAAAAAATAAAAAAGTTCTGTTTGTGAAAATTCAATGCAACGTTCCTTTAGTCCATGTGCATCAAGTTCAATTTCATCAGATTCAATCAGGTAGACTGTAAGGAGTACAGGATGGCCGAGCCCCCACCGGGTTGACTAATCCATCTGGGAAGCTCTGCGCGCATTATGGGCGTTCACCTCGCGAATCTGTCATGGGCAAGGCCTTAGCTCCGCTAACCTTTTTCTGATACTCGCTCCAGAGGTTTTCTTGCTAGCCCGCCGCATTCCGGATTCACTGCCGCCATTCTCCTACACATATAATCATCCTTCGGTTGGAACTTCATGTCTGAAGTCGATAATTGCAACACTTCTGATCCCATCCGTACTCATGATAATTTATTCTGTGTCCGTCGACTTAAAAAGCAAATTAGTTGGCAACTGAGATGATTTTCTTCGATTGTTCATTTGTTCTTGTTCCAAACTGCAATAAAATACCTTTCAGGGATTAGAGATTATTAATGAACATTCTGATAATTATTTTTCAAGTAGCACCATTTCCCGATGTTCGAGGTTCTGTCCCTCCACTCCTTTCAAGAACACACAAAAAAACTTTACGAAGGATATTTTGGCCATTTTGAAACCTTAGACATTTCGGTACAGTACACATGTTGACACATAGAAAATTAGGATACGTTGGACATTTTGATACCGTCGATATTTTCATATCTTGGACATTCTGAAACATTGGAAAGTTTGATGCGTTATCCTGAACAGTTGGTCATTTTTATAAGTCAGTTATGCTGATACTCGAAACTTGAATACGTTGGACATTTTGATTCAAGGGAAATTTTGATAAGTGGGATAGATTGATACTCGAAATTCGAATACGTATTCAAAGGAAGTTGACATTTTATGTTTTTTCTTTGGCACACACACGAAAAAACGTCTCGAAAAAGAGTCACAAAATCGATCACCATTCGTTTTAAAGCTCTAAGTTTATGCATGAATTATATAAAAGACATAAAATGTCCCAATGTGAAGCAGACTCGTATTTTTGGTTAGTTTTGCATTTCGATTTCATGGAAATTTGGATAGTGTGACAGGTTGTACATTTTGATACGTTGGACCATCTGATGTACTGGATAGTTTAATACGTTGAACATTATGATATTTTTGAAATTTGACAAATTTGCCTAGGTACCTATTATGGTTATTTGGGCTTTTCGCAAAAGAAATTTCTTCTGAGAAAAGCCCAAATAATAATAATAGGTACCTAGGCAATTTTGTGCAATTACCTACCTTCCAAACAGTTTTTTTTTTTTTTTTGTTTCATTAGAATTAATTTTTTCCCATTTTAATGATTGGTTACATTTTTTAAATCAGTTATTCTATTACCTACTTTTTTATGCGTGTTGGAAGCAATTTTTTTCAAATCGAGAGAAACCGCAAGTGTTGTGCTTCACACTAACTTCTTTACTGAAAAATCCCAAAATTGTGCTACTTCCATTTGTTTCTTACTCCGATCGATTTCTCGATTTAATTTTCATGAAATTAGGTTCCTTTCGAATGAATTAAATCAATTATTCATATTACGATAATTAGTTCTCTTTCATAGAGATTTCATAACTTTTTTTGTCGCTTTCTCCTCTTTCATTTCATGACCCTCTCTGTGTCTGCAGTCCTAATTCCTATTAACATTTAATTAAGAAAAAAATACCTTTAAAAATTGGAAAAAACTACTTCTTTATGTGATATTTTCAGAATTTGTGTGGGTTTTACAGTGTGTTATTTGGCTATTCAATAGGGACATTTCTGGGAGAGCTTTCCAAATAATTTCACGTGAGAATATCCGAGTCGCAAGTAATGACGTCACCCACCTTTGGGGAATACTCTCCTCTCAATGGGTTCATTATTATGACCCCTTCTATGAAAAAAATTAATACACTACCTACTTACATGGAATTTCTTTAAAGAATCTTAACTAAGGTACGGACTAACCAAGTACCCCATCTGACAGCACTCGTGAAACTGATCAACTTGAAGAGAAAAGTGCTGTACCTTTACTTAGTGTAAATACAAGAGTTATTCGCTAGGGTTGTCGGTTCGCAGCAAGCTGCATCCACGTTCGCGGCTGAGGTGCCGCAGGTACGTAACTTTGCCTTCGAGTTGTCATCGGGAGAGGTGGAGAAAAAATGTAATTAATGGGCAATTCAACTGTACTACAAAGTTCTAAATAACCACCTACGTACTACATGAGAATTGTCAGAAGGAACATGGAATAGGTATCAAGTTACGATGTACCCTCACCTTTCCAAACTTGAAATGCAACTATGCAGTGGCAGTCTGGAAGGTCTAGGTGCACAGAGTAGATAGTTTCGAATAACACCTACTGTAACGCAAGAAACAGTAAAGCTTCTTTAATGGTGGAATATAGGTCATTATTACGGTTTTTGAATAATCAATGGACGTCATTCGACGGAAATCAAACTAAGATATTCATACTTTCCAGTCCTCTTTGGAACACTAGGTACCTACTTGAAAAGTTCCCCATCCATCCTGTTTGAAGAATGTTTCAAGTAGTTTTTCAAAGGTGGTTAAAGAGTCCTTTTCATCCTCCTTCAGTAGTTATTCAAGTTTTGTTTCCTATGAGTGCCTAAGTAGTCAGGCGGTCGTTGTATTCTTGTTTACTCAGTCAAAGAATCCACATCTATACGCTGAAAATATCTTGACATTCTGTCTCTTCACGTCTCCATTGAGCCAACTAACATCCTGACGATGAGCTCTTCCGTACCTATAGTCATAGTTAGTCATACTTTGTTATCTACAGGCAGCCGACGGAAACCCTGAAAAGTTTCTTTCCCCCGATCCGTCCGTTGCCCTCTTCGCAAGTTCACGCTTCCCGGGTTAAAAACTCTTTTCCTATCGTCGACGTATTAGTCAAACACGCATGCGCTTCCTCATTCTTAGAGGAACAAAACCTTCACTGAAACCAAACTTTTTGCTTCCGATATGAAACACCAACGTCAGAGAAAAAACCTTGGAACAATGAAATTTTTCTTTTTGAATCTTCGCTCTGACATTGTTGACGTGTTTCATTTTTGCTTGTCATCACAAGACCAGTGCAAGTATTTTCAGAAACGTCCATATATCTGGCAATGATGCATTTATTGCCCAGCTCCAGAGTATTAAATTGGCAAGAGTGAGGCTCTCCTTTATTTCTGCTCTTCGGGGAAGGTACCTACTACTATTTCCTCCTATATAGATGTTCAAATATTAAAATTAACAAATAGCGCAAAATATAGTTTGAGCTGACCACATGTCGCCCATTTAATGCAATAGTGACATAATTATCTCAAAATTTGCGATTCTTGGGTTTCTGAAGAAAAAAACTCTCTTGGAGGGCTAAAAACTTATGCATGAAAGTAATTTCTATGCTTGCAAAAATAGTCGCGAGATGGCCTTGTGTCCATTGTCGTACCACTCCACCACCAGTAAAATATTAGTGGAAACAGTGGCTCATCTCAGTTGATCACCAAATACAACTGACTTTGAGATATGACTATTGCATTAAATGAGCGATGTGTGAATGACCGGACTGAGACACCTGGGCCTCCACCTGTCTCCACTCTGAGGAATCTTTATGAATTCAGCTCTAGCGACCTCTTGGTGCCCTTCTTCACTCAAAACCTGACTAGATCATTTCGCACCCGCCTTTCGCTCTTTCTCAATTAATCACATCTTCACCTTACGATTCCTATCGGTTCTATCCATGGCAATCCTCCTTTATCTCAACCACGTCCCCTGGAATGCATGCATTACTTAACCCTTAATGTTAAGACAACTGATAGGTAAGTTACCTACTCTATTTATTTTTTAAGAGTGACCATCAGTGAACCTAGTGACCCAGTGAAATCGAGTGAAACTTTGTTATCTCCAAACACCCAATGAGAGGCCTTCCCTACCCTTGCTTCCTCGCGTCGACGCTTGCTGGCGCCTACAGGTCTTTCTCAGTCTCTCTAGTCCATCGTCAAAGGCCATAGCTCCCTTAAGCCAATTTAAACCTATCGCCATCTACCTATTGTCGATCTGGTTGAGATCACCAGCATTCTCATCCTAATTTTTTTTTCTTTGGATTCCTTTGGATCAGGCGACTGGCTCCTTCATCCTTCTGTACAATCGTCGATCGATATAAGTACTACGACCGATTAACCCCCCGCAGCCCATCAAAATGTTGGATCACATGGCGCTCACCACACTTCTGCTTTCACCTCTCTTCGTCAGGAAGCAGCAACGTGTCTGCCGAGTCGATTCAGTACCTACCATCGTATTCTCCGTGGGAAGGACTCCTCCACCGGAAGGCCTAGGTGTCGTCTAAGTAGCTGCCCTGATCCACAAGAATCGGTCGGTCATTTTATATTACCTTTTTTTCCTTTATCGGCCTTTCGAAAGAACTTTTTTCGGGACGTAAAAAATGCAATCCATAGTTTTTTGGTTGTCTACGGACGTTAAGAATTTACTTTTGTCTTTCAAAGGAGCTCCTAAGTAGGATAGGAGGATTTACCTTTTCTCTAAGATTCTTGGACCCATTGTTTGGTCCTTTTATTTTTCAAAATAAACTTATTCAGACAACAGTTAATTGGTTAGTTTCATTATTTATAAACGCCCCTACTCAGTCTAAACACTTAATGTCCTGAGGCATCTTTGTGAAAGTCCAATTTTTACCTGCAATAGTCTTTCCACTTCAGAAACAAAACTGATAGCCGTTGGTTATCTTGATACTCCAACTATTGATTGTGTAAGAAATCGTAATAGTAAAACCAAAATAACACAAAGAAAATAATAAATAATTATCGAGTTGATAGACTGTAATAGGCCCTCATTTCTCACCTGAAGGCTATTGGTTCGGTTTCCTCATCAGAGATGGCACCGCTGTCTGAGGCAGCACAAATCCCATCATTCATGAGCTGAACCTTCTCCACTTTATTCCTTGGTTCTGTACTTTAAGAAATAACAGACCCCAACATCCCACCAAGGATTTTTCCAAGTCTCCTTTTTCTTCTCCAAAAAAATTGGGTTTATAGACAGATAGCGCTATCATTCTTGAGCTGACACACTGTAATAGAGCCTTTGAGAAAACATCAGCTCAAATATTCTACAAATTTGTCAAAATATATCTAAATTTTATTTAAAAAATCCGAAAAAAACATTTTTTTAAACAAATGGGAAATTAAGGATTAACAAGCGATTGCTATTAGTTGTACATGCTGGTAATCTCTCCAACCCCCTCACCTACATCTATTAAAGGTTCTGTGCCAGCTTAGATTACTCTTTACTTGAATGGTAAATGGTTCTACTTGCTGGCCAATAAACTTCTTTAATAATCCTTCCTTTAATTATTCTCACCTGAGTAGGTTCTAAAGAAAAGTCAGTCTATAAAGTTAAAATTCAGTCAATATATTTATATTCTAAAATGTGAACAGTCAAAAATACAGTCGTTACTGTAACCATTACCTACGTACCTACATTTAATTTCAGACGGAACAGGGAAATGCATAGCTCGAAGTCACTTTTGTCAAACAGATATTTCTCTTAGTGACATGAATTCGTTGTCTCACGTGTACTGAATCTTTTTCATTCGAAATTCGTTTAGGTGATAACAATCGTGTTGATCGTTCTATCTTCAGAAAACTGGTTCGGAAGTGACTTAAAATTGGAGCCATAATCGTGGGAACACCACCGCCCACGGATGTATAGGTAGACATGGCTGGCACTAGTTTTTCCATTCACAAATCACAATAATAATTACCAATCTATCTATAATAGGTAGGTACGCTGCGATGTAATGGCGTTCGGTGAAACTTCCGTTGATTTGATTTTCAGATTGCTACGTTCAAATAAAACCTGAGAACTTCTGAGTTGATTTTTCCGAACGATCTGCATGAAGTGACCCACTGACCAAGCTGAAAGATAGATTGAACGCATGAGCAGTTCCTCGTGGAGCCAGGTGTGGCCTGAAACATGGTTTTACATTAGGAAGAAGAATAATAAATTCAAAGGGTCAAGAAGATGAAGGGACGTTCCGTCTCTTCAGAAAGTCTCAGCAAGAAGTTTCCTGATGTCATCGTCCTGTTTTGCATACCTCCTCAATGGATTCCTCCTGTCTGGCTTCTTGTTCGTGGTGGACAGCCATGTTCACGAAGGACTATAGCTCATGTTTCCCTCGACAATAGATGGTCCCGTGATGGAAACTACCAGGGAGGTCCTGAGGATACTTTGAACCCAACCTGGCACCGATCAAGTTCATTCAGACACTGTCAAGAATTTCGTATGTACCTTGAAAAGTACCCACTTAGAAGTCATTAACTATTCGAATTAATTTAGAGAACCAATTTTGTAAGGTGTATACCGAAATCTGCACTTTTGACCTTAAAACATTTCTTATAAAATCACTCCTAAAACTACAGTGAATCCTTAACAACTCCACCTACCGATGGAATTAAACAAGTTCCAACACCAATGAAAATAAAAACGAGGCTTTAGCGTCACGTTTTCATTTGAATTGCTGACCTTTCAGTAATTTGGTTCCCGAGAAAAGGAACAAAACTTACAGGTACAACTCAACAAATTTGAGCGGCCAAAATGATTCCATCGTAAAAAAAATTAGACACGATTTTACACAAGATGGTTTGAATTTTTCGAATTAAAAGAGTTTAATTATGTGGACCTTTCATCGCTTGAACATCTTTTACCTGGTATGAAAGTCCTTATTCCTTCTGTTCCGAACATCTATTAGGGGGTTTCGGGCGTACGGGAAAAAGTCTATAATTTGAGGTTGTGTGATAACACCTGTCGTGGCGCACCTACTTATTTTCTAAGAGAAAATTATATGGTACCCACCGGTTGATGTTTGCAGCAATTTTTGCGTTCTCTTTCGTACCTGCTTATCCCGCCACTGCCAGAGACCGTCACTACCATTTGCTCGAACTCACACTAAAATCGATAACACTCACGCATGAAAAGCTGGGTAGGTATAGGTATATTCGTACAATTTTTCGTGATCCATTAATTTACTGCGACAATTAATAGGTTTTTGTCATTCCTGGCGTCGTGAACTGTTGTGTATAAGAGGTGCAATGGAATGGGGTGAAATTAATTAAATGTTTAAGAACATTAAAGAGCTCGGGTTTATTAGAAACTAGCTGAAAAGCCTACTAAAAGTAGGCAAAACGCTTCTTCCGACTCTCCCCGCATCCCACTCTCTCCGGCTCCTCCCGCCTCCGATTCCCCCCCTCCCGCCCCTCCGACTCGTCCCGCCTCCCACGACCCCTCCGTGCATACGTACGTACGTACGTACGTACGTACGGTTGGCGTTTTATTATATTAGATACTTGGGAGTGGGTGTGCGTCGATGTACCCCGCGCCGATGTACCCCCCGGGCATAGTGTCCCCCGTATTGTCCCCCGTCATTCATGACCGCGGAGGTTTTCATTCATGACGGGGGGCACTATGCCCGGGGGGTACATCGGCGCGGGGTACATCGATAGCAACCCCTTGGGAGTACATCGCGAACATAGCGTGGATATGATAATGGCATGCGTGGATACTTTACGGTTGATTGGTTTTAGCCAAGTACATTGTGGAATGTCCAATTACTTGTGGGCAATAACACCCCCCCTTAAATGGAAATTCCCTTAAAATTTGGGAAAAATAGTTGAATTGACAATAGGTACATACGAGCAATGTTACATCAGTCTTTTAACAGTATTGACAGTCTGAAAACTCTCTAGGAAAAAATTCAATTTCAAAATATACAAAACATTTCAACATTCAAAGCATAAAATTCAATTTTTCAAACCAAAGGCTGCGACACATTTATCATGGTTCAATCTTAAAAGAGGTTTGGTTAAAATATCTGCAGGCATTGACGCTGATGGCATGTATTCAACAACAACGTTACCTTTTTCAATATGTTCCTTAATAAAATGATATTTTAAATCAATGTGCTTTGACTTGTTGCTTATAATGGGATTTTTTCCAATTGCTATTGCTCCCATATTGTCACAATAAATTTTTATGGAATTATTTTTGAAATTAGGATCAAATTCGCCAATTAATTTTTGAAGCCAAAGAGCTTCTTGAACAGTATTGGATAGAGCCATATACTCAGCCTCTGTAGAGGAGAGTGCAATAGTTGGCTGTTTTTTACTACTCCACGAAATAAGAGCTCCTTGTAATTTAAAACATGATCCTGTTACTGAATGTCTATCATTTATGATGTTGCCCCAGTCTGAGTCAGTGAAACCTAGCAGTTTCTCATTACCATCTTTCCTATATTCCAATTTGAGGTCCAAAGAACCTTTGACATAGCGCAGAAGGCGCTTGACTGCGTTCCAATGACACCTAGAGAAGTTCTTATTGAACCTACTCAAAAAACTGACACTGTGAGCCAAGTCCGGTCTTGAAATTTGTGCAGCATATAGGAGTGAGCCGATAGCTTCTTGGTATGGTATCTTGCTGAGGATTTCTTCATCGCGTTCGGTCTCTTCTGGGAACTTGATAGATGGATCCATGGGTGTTGAAACTGGATTTGCATCAGTTAGACGGAATTTTTCCAAAAGTCTCTTGAGATACTCAGTTTGGTCTATTTGTACAATTCCTTCTTCAGGGTTCTGAGTTATCCTCATTCCCAATGCATGAGTAGCAGTGCCTAAATCCTTCATTTCGAAGTGGTTTATTAGGTTTTGTTTGATGTTTTCCTTCAATTTTGGATCATCGTAGAACACAAGAAGATCGTCGACCCAAACTGCTATGATGAGAGTTCCAGCTTCTGTCATTTTATGGTATATGCAAGGATCTGCATCTGATCGTTTCAGTCCTTCGTCGACTAGAACTTGATGGAGTTTTTTGTTCCAACATCGACCACTTTGCTTCAATCCATAGATGGATTTTCTTAGACGCCATAATTTTCCTTGGTCTTCTTTGATTCCAGGAGGTGGTTTTACATACAGCTCTTCTTCTAAATCGCCATACAGGTAGGCTGTTGTTACATCCATGTGGTCGATTCTGAGACTTTTTCTAGCTGCTAATGAGAATAGGAATCTCAGTGACGAGTATTTCACCACTGGTGAGTATGTTTCTTGGTAATCCACTCCTTGGGTTTGGGCACAACCCTTGACCACTAAGCGAGCCTTGTATCTTGGCATCTGAGTGTTCTCATCCTTTTTTATTTTAAATACCCATTTGGGGTACAAAATTTTCTTGTGTGGCACAAAATCTACTACTTCATAGGTGTTATTTTTAACCAATGAGTGAATTTCTGACCTCATAGCTTCTTCCCAATTTGAGGAGTCTGGTCCTGCTAAAGCTTCCTTGGCTGTTGAAGGTTCATATGGTAATTTCAGGAAATCTTCATCTACCTCTGATGCCATGTAGGTAATGAATTCAGGCCACTCTTTTGGTTTGGGTGTTCTACTAGAACGACGCAAGTGGGTGTTGTCATCTGATGCACCCTGACTCTCCTCACTCACAGATTCGCTCTGGCTCACTGAATGGGCTCCTGTCACAATGGGTGCAGGTGCAGGCGTTGGAGGTAGGTTCGCATCAGACTCTTCTGAGTCCTCTTGTTCGGTGGTCACTATTCCCTTTGACACATATGGTATGTCAGAATTTGGTTTTGTAGAAGTGCTTGGTCTAGACTGGTTTTCATGAGCTGTGACAATGGATGGAGGTTTTTCCAGAAATACAACGTCTCTGCTGATCGTTAGTTTCTTGGAGCTTGGTTCCAAGAAGCGATAACCTTTTGTGTTTTCGCAGTAGCCTACAAAAATCAGTTTCTTTGATTTTTTATCCCACTTTTTTCAGCGAACTTCCAGCTGTTGTAATTTTCCCTACCTACTAGTTTTTCCACCTGAGGTATACTAGAATGCGTTACCTTACTCATTTTGGCAGAGATTCTTCGGGGAGACTAGCTTGGCAGACGGAAAAACTTGATTCGTAGTCGGGGCCGGTTTTACCGATCACTCGCTAACGAAAACACGAACTTTTTACACCCGATCGCGAATTTTCACTTTCGCGGTCCGTTTCACTGGGCCCATAACCTGTTGTGTATAAGAGGTGCAATGGAATGGGGTGAAATTAATTAAATGTTTAAGAACATTAAAGAGCTCGGGTTTATTAGAAATACTTGGGAGTACATCGCGAACATAGCGTGGATATGATAATGGCATGCGTGGATACTTTACGGTTGATTGGTTTTAGCCAAGTACATTGTGGAATGTCCATTTACTTGTGGGCAATAACATGAACGTCATCAGCTGCTTTCAAAAAGAAAAATTCGTAGCTGAGTTACTTGTTGGGTACAATTCTACATTTGAATATTGAATTATCTTTAAATTAAAATAGATATAATTATTGTACGAGGAACAATCACAATATCACTTTAATATTTCGTTTCTCTTAATTACGTAAGTGTTATCATTCAGCTGATGTCTCCTGAAGTAGCAGTAGGAATTGGTTCATTACATTACTAGTTACTAAATCAGAAAATTTCAGTTACCAAATTCATATGTTTAGTCAATTTCTTTTTCTATAGTGAACCATTGGACTCGACCACGAAAAAAAATGTCAACCCTCCTCAATTTCGAAGCTTGGGTACAACTAGTAGGCAATAAAGAAACCGAATTCTAGATAACGCTGCAAATTATTACACAATGGTTTATTATTTTTCTATAGATCACTCGTCTGCAAAGCCACCAATCATCCAACATGAAGAAAAACATCGATCGTATTTCGGTCAGCTATAATTTGAACGGAGATTAGGAGATTAGACCCCACGAGTGTGTTAGCGATTCACACTCGTGTTTCTGATTTATCGTACGTCCAAATTTTAAATTCTCGTAGAGAGCGAACGGTTTGTCCAACAGAGCTCCGGGTTGTCTCAAAAAATTTTAAAAATTCTATAGAATCTTAAATTGAAGGAAAAAATGCCTTTATATCAAATTTTTTTGAATTAGGGCGTTTTCAAAATTTCAAAATTCATTTTGGAACCCTTAGACGTAACCTACATTAACCAAAATCTTCTGGGCACAACTAGACCCCAAATGGAGCCTACATACCAAATTTCATCAAAATCCGTCAATGCTAAGTGGCAAAAGTGCGGCGTACAGCGTACGGCGGACGGACGACCAAATTTTTATTCATAGTTTGTTGCCTTCTTGTTGACAAGGATATTGGTGAGGGGAGGATAAATTGCGGCGAATCCTCAGTATGTGCTTATGTTGTTTATTTTGCATGTCGAGCTAGCTTTCGCCCAAGGGCATCTTCAGGACACTTTCTTTATGATTTCCCATAGTTTTGTAAGTAGATGTATGGTTGAATTTCATTTCAGCTGTAGATCATGTACGTCTATTGGCCCAAGCAGAGCGGTGTTGGGTTAAGTAGGATAGTGTATTACCCATTTAAGTTATATAGGTAGTAGTTTCTCTAGTTGATTTCTAGTTGATAGCATTTCTCCATGTAGCATTCGTGCTTATAATTAGTTATAAGTTTGATGGGATGTGGTTGATATTTAGGTTCTGACTTCCAGATCCTGTCCTGTTAATTTTTGTTTTCCCAAAAATGGTCCAGTTTTTAAAAAAAGGGGAAATCCCAAGTCCTTTAGCTTTAAATAGTGCCTTGGAAGTGCTGGGGCTTATGTGCTTGTGTATATATCTATATGATAGCTTGTATAAATATGAGGGTAAAGACTTTTAAAATAAAGACCTTAATAAAGACTTTAAAATAAAGACTTTTTCTAGGGGCCACATGTTCAGGTAGTCTGGGAGCTAGCTCGACATGCAAAATGAACAACATAAGCACATACTGAGGATCCGCCGCAATTTATCCTCCCCTCACCAATAAATTTTTATTCGATTTTTGGATTCTACGTACCTTGAAACGTAAACCATCAAATTTTTAGGGGGTGTTAAAATTTTTGATTCCAAAGGTTCGTTATTGAAAATAATAAACCAAAAATCGGATATTTTGTGAATATCCCCTCACCAACTGGCCCTCTCCCCAAGCTTTGATACTCTGATGAAATAGTGTGCAACTCAAAAGTTATCTGAGTCGAACGAAAAAAGAACCACGAAAATCGGTTGAGAACTAAGGCCTGGGCGGAGTACACAAGATTTTGTCACACACACAGACATACACCTATGGATTTTTTCGCGGATTTGGATTCAGAATGGTCAAAAACGGATTAGTATGTGGTTTTTTCCTGTTCAGTTTTGTCCACCTCTATCCCAGATTAATCGTATAAGAAAGCCCAAGTCTTACTGTGGGACGTCCTAAAAAGCAAGCAGGAAAAATTGGACGTTCTTTTAAGAATAATTTAATGTAAATAATTCGATATTGATAATCTATTTTGGAGTATCAAGTTCAGAAAATAAGATTTTCAACTCCAACAACAAGTATATCCAGCATCATTATATTTTTCTCACCAGCTATACATCAGGTAGAGGTACGTTAGTCCCATTTGGCAAGGAAGAGTAAGTTGCTGTGGAGACTACGTGACTTGGATGAAGTCTGTCTGTTACCTCGATAATGAGCTCCAGGTCAAACTTTGGAGTAATGAACTGCACACCTCGAGTCTCATTTGCCACGGACGGATTTGTACGTGATGAGAGCCTTTGATTGCCTTGTCCGCTCATCCTCCTCTAAGATCGCTGTGCCGCGCGAACCCGCAACAACAACAGTCAGCATGACGGTGACGTCACAACTCATTGAAGATCGATCGAGAAAACAACTCAGTGATCAGTTCGGGTTCACAGGGTTCGTTCGCCCTCGAGGAAAGTGTTGGCTGGAAAGAGGTTTGATGAGCATCCACTTCATTAGCGATCGTCGTACTCCGGATCGTGGGAGTTGGCCGGTCGCCCGAGACGAATCTGGACAACAAAACACCCGATTGGACTTCCATCGATGGCATAATGATTAGGTATTGTCAAAGAGGTACTTTGACATCAGCAGTAAGGCATTCAGTAATTCAGTAATGCCTCTCGGCTCTCGTTCAGCCGATTATGAATTGATATTGATATTGACCAACAGGTCCCGTCATAATAGCAATACTGATTCAACAAGGTAAAACGCTGCAAATTATTACACAATGGTTTATTATTTTTCTATATTGATCACTCGTCTGCAAAGCCACCAACCATCCAATATGAAGAAAAGAAAAAAAAAATCAAAAAATTTTTAAAAAAATCAAAATTACCAACCATCGATTGCATTTCGGTCAGCTCTGATTTGAACGGAGGTTAGGCCTCTTTTGCGATTCACACTCGTGTTTTGATTTATATATATATTTCAATATAAACCCTTAAATTTTCGTAGGGAGCGAACGGTTAGTCCTACAGAGCTCCGCGTGGTCTCAAAAAATTCTGAAAATTCTATAGAATCTTAAATTAAAGGAAAAACAATACCTTCATATCGAAATTTTTTGAGTTAGGGCGTTTTCAAAATTTCAAAATTGATTTTGGAACCCTTAGAAGTGACCTACATCAACCAAAAGCTTCGGGGCACAACTAGACCCCAAATGGAGCCTACATACCAAATTTCATCAAAATCGGTCAATGCTAAGTGGCAAAAGTGCCGCGTACGGCGGACGGCGGACGGACGGCCAAATTTTTATTCGATTTTGGGATTCTACGTACCTTGAAACGTAAACCATCAAATTTTGAAGGGGGGTGTTAAAATTTTTTTTTCTTGGTCGATTCCAAAGGTTCATTATTGAAAATAATAAACCAAAAGCTGCCTTATTTCACCAAATCGACCACTCTGAATCAGAAATTTGCATCAAAGGACCAGCAATGACAAGAGAATAATTCAGAAATCGATTCTACAACCAATTTCTAACAACTTTTCTCTCCAAGCCTTTTTTACTTCGCTTAAAATGTCACTTTTTTCACTTTAACCCATTTTAAGCCAAGGGTAGAGAAATAACTGAATAATGAGGAGAGGAGGATGAACTGTTTTACAGAATTCTGGCCGAAATAAAGCACAATTTTTTGCTCACCAATCGAGAGCAAAAATACTCGATATTTTATGAATTTCACTTGTTACTGAGATGTGAGAGGCCCCTGATTACCAAATCGATATGATTTATCCAGTTCATTGTTTTTGGTAATTGGTTTATGACCCAGAATCTGTTTCAACTCATGGCCCAGAATGCTCACTCACCCACAATCGAATTTGAGCCTCCAAAAGACTCCTTTTCAAAAAATTTCCAAAATCGCATTGAGCTCCTGAACGTCAAAGACAATTTTTTCTGAAAAGTTTGAATACAGCATGAACGAGAAAAATTCTTCTGCAAAGATTTTCCACTGTTTTCTATATTTAAAAAAATCATAAATATGACGATGCGAAAACGCATCAGTGGCCGGAAATGGGTTAAATTCGTTCCGTATTTTCGATCGATCGTTCGATTTTCCATGCAAATTAAAATTCGTTTACACCGTTGGAAAGAGCGTTAAATTTCCCATGTGATGAGCTCTTCACCAGTTCAGAAAAACTTTACACTAGGTTAGTCTTTCGACCTCAAACTTAAAAAGCTACAAATCATTGCCCTAAGGTTCATTATTTTCTTTATAGATCACCCATCTGTATAGATCCCTCCCTACCCACCGTAAGTACCTACTACCTACTAGGGCATTTTTGAAAATTTCAGACCCAACCACCAACCAAATAGAAATGAAGGGTTGAAATTTTCAAAAATGTCCTAGTACGCAGTAGGCACCTATGGTTAGTAGGGAGGGATCTATACAGAAGGGTGATCTATACAGAAAATAATAAACTTTTGGGCAATGATTGCACCGGTTTTTTTCTTTTACCCACCAACATTTTCTTACATATTTTTTTACCAACCAACTTTTTGTACTCGTAGGGAGCGAACGGCTTGTCCTGCAGAGCTCCGGGTGGTCTCAAAATTTTTTTAAAATTCAATACTATTCCAAATTGGTAAAAACCGATAAGTTTTTTCGAGAGTTTTCGAGCTAGGGCACTCTTGAAAATTTCAACCCTCAATTTTCACCCCTTAGAAGTGACTGACATCAAGCAAAAGCTTTGCGGCACAACTAGACCCCAAATGGAGCCCATATACCAAATTTGAACCAAATCGGTCCAGTTTTGCTAAGAACAGTGCCGCGTAAGTACGGCGTACGGACGGATTTTTTTTTTTTTTTTTTTTTTTATTGGATTTTCGGATTTTTCGTACCTTGAAACGTAAAACACCAAATTTTGAGTTGGGGTTAAACATTTTTTCTTGCTCGATTCCAAAGGCTTATTATTGAAAATAAACTAAAATTGTATATTTCTGTTTTTGATCCCGATTCTACAAAAGGTAGTGGAAGCATTGTTTTCAGTTTTCAAGGTAAAAAAAAAGTTCTACGTCTACCTGTATGTCCGTTTGTCTGTGTGTCTGTGTCCCTTGTGAACAAGTCATCTTTTGTGGTAGAATCGAATGGTGGCATTCTAAGAGCTTCCGACTAAATGATGGTCCCCTATGAATTAGAGGATGCTCCCCTAAGAATTGAGGGATATTTTCTCCAATTCCCAAACGGAGAAACATCTGCAATTCAGCAACTTTCCAACGGTCTGCTCAAATTTGTTTTTATCTGCGTAATTTTCTGAGAAAATAGTGTTTAAACGCTGAAAAACGAAAAGTTGTTGAGTGAAATCGAGGACTTCGCTCGGAAAATTATATTTTCAAGACAATAAGAGATATTGCGTGTTGAACAGAAAGGAAATTTAATGTTCTTTCAATTGGTATCCTCAAATTTGAACTTAAATTTAATCGATTAAATAATAGAGTTACGGCCTTTTTTTATGAATTAAGATCGAAAAAACGGGGCTGTCGTTAAAATAAATGCTGTAGCACTAAAGTTGTAGCAAATGAGACGTTACAAAAAAAAAAGTCTGCCAAGTGGGTGTGGCACATAGCTTCCTCGTATCCATAACCCGATTATATAGATGATCCGATGCATAGTAGTTAATCTCAAAACACCAATCTCTAAGTACCTTTCACTACCCTCATAGGGGACCATCTACATGCTAATCTGGACAATCCTAGAAAATTTCATCAAATTCGGATGAAAAATGTAAGTGTTATGGCTGTTACAAGGATTTTACGTTTGCGCATGCGCAGAGGCTTCTGTAAATTTGAAGGCCTTAATTTTCATTGGGGACCATCTACAACCTAATCCGCATAATCCCTGAAAATTCCATCGACATCAGGTAGAAAATGTGGAAGTTATAGCTGTTACAAGGATATTTACGTTTGCGCATGCGCAGTGGCTACTGTCATTTCGAAGGTGGTGATTTTCGTAGGGGACTATTTATATACCAATCTGTAACATCCCTGAAAATTTCATAGAAATCGGACAATAACTTCGTATAGTTATGCCCGTTAAAAGGAATTCATGACAGACACACAGACAGACAGACACGGAACCAAAATAGTTCAGAAAGGTCTAAAACGCAAAACGCTAGTAAAAATTTTGATTTTGGAGAACTATTTTTTTTTTTTTCATCCGTAAAAAGTGAAAACAAAGCTTCCGCTACCTTGGTAGACTCGGAAGCAATATGAGTTGCAAATAAGTCGTACAATCAGTCCCAGAAGTTTGGATCATTCATTTTGGGACACCCTGTATAAGTTCTGCTATAATGCTTCCCTATATTCGATGATGCAGAAGCAAAATTAATTTTTTATTATGTTACAACTGTGCCTGTCCAAGGTAGTTACTTGTTGTGGATCAAACTCCTCTCCTTCCCAGGTTGTAACAGGTCCTTCAAGGACACCGAATAAAAGTTCAGTTCATCTTGTGAATGCGTTCTCGTATTGTCTTCTCCCGTTATAACAGTTTCCATTTTGCAATCCCTCGGTCAATTTGAATTCCTAACATATCTGGCGACGAGTAATTACCTACAAGTAGTGCATTTTCACGTTCGGTAACTTACTAAGTGCTCTGGATCCGGGAAATTTCTACCAGTTTCCGTTTTACGGATTCGACATCATGACTGTGCCACACCATTTACCACCACCGACTCAATTTGAACTCGGTAAGGGATCGTGGAAACTTTTTTTGAAGCGTGTGGAAAATATCTTTATTACCTACGCAACGGACGATGAGGACGTAAAAAAGGCGTACCTACTAGCGTCTTTGGGAGATCGAGTATATAACCTCCTACACAGCCTTTGTTTACCCAAGGAACCGGAGTATGTTTCGTATACGTTCAAATCGCTTTCCGAGTTATTGACTAATCATTTACGTCCGGTGAGAGCGCTTTTGGCGGCTCGACAAGCGTTTTATACTGCAAAACAAGCAGAAAACGAAAGCGTGATGGAATTTTCCGCACGAATTCGGACGCTAGCAACCACTTGCGGATTTGGAGCTGAGTTGAACGTAGTTCTACGGGACATTTTTATTATGGGAATTTCAAATAAGAAAATCAAGGATCGTCTTTTCGAAGAAGATGCCAGCAGTTCAACCTTCGATTTACCAAAAGCAATACAGATTGCGGCATCGAAAGAAGCTGCTGGAAAACAGGTGGAGGAAAACGGAACGGTGAAGGTGAAATCAGAACCAGGAGTCGGTGAACTTTCATACATATCGAGTAAACAAAGTAAGTTCAAACCAAACAGGAACTCTAAATCACTATCAAAGAAAACCTCGACCCAATCAACAAAGATTAAACCCAAGTGCGAACATTGTGGATGGCGATCACATAGTTCCAGTGAATGTCGGTTCCGAAATGCCTCATGTTATCGATGTCGTGAAGTGGGACATTTAGCTTCGATTTGCCGATCAAAATCAACTTCGGGTAAGTCAAATAATCAACATTTTTTGACAAACGAAGAAAAAGAAGAGGTAAACGTGTCTTTGAGTGATTCCTTGTATTGTTTACCCACCATGAACTCCGATAAATTACCTACTAATTCTCTGGAACCCTACCAAATTTCTGTTGTGATAAATAACAGACCTTACGTTTTTGAAATTGATACGGGTTCGATGAATAATGTGTTTTCTCATGAATAATATCACGAACACTTTACAAGATATCAATTATTACCCAACGACATCCAGTTAAACGATTACATTGGGCACAAGATACATCCTATTGGGAAAGTGGTGTTACCCATCAAACACAAATCTTTTGTGGGTGATATGGAGTTTTATGTGATCAAAGGGGGAGGCCCACCTCTTATTGGACGTCGTGGTCTGGCTGCACTGAACTATTCTTGGGAACATGCCCTTCAGTACCATTCTACTGAGAATTTCATAGGCACTTCACCAGATATCAAGGGTATTTTGGATTCATTTCCCAAAGTATTTTCTTCAGAGGGAGGAACTTTTTCGAAATATAAGGTTTCTCTAACTTTGAAGGAGAATGCCCGTCCAGTATTTTTTAAAGCCCGTTCATTACCCATAGCTCTTAAAGATAAGGTAGAATCCGAGCTGTTGCGACTGATAAAATTAAACGTGTTGGAACCCGTTGACAGCAGTCCATGGGGAACCCCAATTGTGCCTGTTTTAAAACCAAATGGGTCCGTCAGAATCTGTGGGGACTACCGTCTTACAATAAACCCATATTTGGAGGAAACTGGACAAAATTTGCCCCCGTCTAGATCACTTGTGTTCAAATTTTGGAGGTGCCACTGTTTTTTCAAAAATTGACTTGGCGGACGCATATCAGCAACTGGAGTTGGATGAAACCTCCAAAGTATTAACTACGATCACTACGCATATGGGCCTGATGAGGTACCGAAAACTTTGCTTTGGAATTGCTTCTGCTCCTAATTGTTTTCAAAAAGACAGATACCTGTTTGGAACATTTTCATAATTGGTTTAAGAAAGGACAATTTACGTACCTAGTAATGTAGATAAGATCGAAAAGAAGAAGTACTTTTTCAAAAGAACTCTTTTACGTATGATTTATAGTTAGCACTTTCTGAACTTAAATTACCTATATTTTGATAATGGGCGAACTATGATAGATATTTCGATGCGATATCCGGTTCATCGTACGTTCTTGCTGGTGGGTGCTATGGGAAACCAGACTTCTTACTTTCAGAGTATAAATAGTGGGTAGTGAATTGTATTTGTGGTGCTTGTGCCACTGTTCTAATCCCACAAAGCTGCTCTGGAGACTCTCGCGACATCCTTTTTTAAACACCCCTGCGAGTCCCAAGTACGTGCAAGTCGAATGGAAATCAACTTTTCAACAAAAGAGCAAACAAAGATACTCAAAAATGATGTACACACAGGCATCCTCAGCCACTCCTTGTCCTTCCCCAACCCATTTTTCCCCTTTCATACCCGAAGCAATTTTCAATGGTTTCCCTAGCCAACGAGATCTGCCCTACTTATGCTCCGCCGACACCTGCTTTGCACCTCAGGAGTTTAATGCGAGCACGTAGACTTTATTCAGGTCTCCCAGTGAAAACGTGTATTGGGCGATCAATGTGGCTGTACACACCTACCTATCTTAAAATGGGAGATGGTTGATATAGAAAGTGAGATAGTGGCTAGAAAATGTCCTTAGTTACAAGCAGTAGGTATAACATTGGGTAGATGAGTGGTTGTATCAAAAGAATATCGTCATTCATGCAAGTTGATGGAATGGAAGATATTATATGATTGAATATTATCATCGAAGTGATTAAAAATCTTTGGAATACAAGGACGTTTTCCATCCTATACTAACGGCATACTCCAGCAACTCCTAATGACACACCCATTTTGCGTTTTACAATTTTAAATCTGTCTGAGGTCACTATTACTAGTTCCAGGCATAACTAACCTCGAGACGTTCCCCAACAAATGTCATAACCATTTTACTATCAGCAGCGAGTGGTATCACTTGAACATAATTTTTCACGATCTAATTGCCCTATCAATATTATAATTTGAAGGGTTGTTTGGCGTCGAAGAAGAATTCATATCGACTTCATCACGATCCGTATGTTTGTTCCCCAGCGTTAAAAAAAAATCTCCTTTAGTAGAATTTCAATTTGACAATTTGATTCTCAGCTATTTCTACTGTAAAAGCTTGGAGTAAACATATTGTTGTGCATGCGTTCCAAGGGACTATTCGTGTTCAACCCCCCCCCCCCTCCCCCCATCATTGGTACCAGTCTGTCACCAAGGCAGTAACGTTTAACTTTGAATTGGTAGTTTTGGTTGAAGTTCACTTCCGTATTCGAGGTGAAACACACAAAAACCCATGAAATATGCGGTTTCTGGTGTCCTGGCACCAGGATGGCACCACTGATTGTGCCTTGGTGGCACAAAGAATATTTCATGAAAATCCAGAGTTACAATAATGCCCCTGTGCAATTTCAAAGCTTGGTTACAATTAGAAAGCTATAAAGGAACCAAAATATTCAAAAATCGTATATTTTGTGAATATTATTCCCCCCTCTGGCCACCACCATGCTAATTTTGATACTCCGGTGAAATAGTGTGCAACTCGGAAGAGTTCTGAGTCGAATAAAAAAAGAAAGACAAAAATCGGGAGGAAATTGAGGCCTGGGCAAAGTACCTACCCAAGATAATGCCCGGAAACGCGAGTTTTTTGAGCATTAACTCCCCCCTTTCCCCCCCTTAAAAGGCAAAATTCGAAAATCCGGCGACGTAGTGCACAACTAGATAGATTTCCGCGTCGAACAAAATACACTGCAAATTATTACATAATGGTTTATTATTTTTCTATATTGATCACTCGTCTGCAAAGCCACCAACCATCCAACATGAAGAAAAACATCGATCGGTCAACTAAAGTTTGAACGGAGATTAGGCCTCTTTTGCGATTCACACTCGTGTTTCTGATTTATCGTACGTCCAAACTTTAAATTCTCGTAGGGAGCGAACGGTTTGTCCTACAGAGCTCCGCGTGGTCTCAAAAAATTCTACAAATTCTATAGAATCTTAAATTGAAGGAAAAACAATACCTTTATATCGAAATTTGTTGAGTTAGGGCGTTTTCAAAATTTCAAAATTTATTTTTGAACCCTTAAAAGTGACCTACATCAACCAAAATCTTTGGGGCACAACAAGACCACAAATGGAGCCTACATACCAAATTTCATCAAAATCGGTCAATGCTAAGTGGCAAAAGTGCCGCGTACGGCGGACGGACGGCTAAATTTAAGGACGGCTGAATTTTTTTGAACCATTTTGGTTTATTATTTTCAATAATAAGCCTTTGGAATCGAGCAAGAAAAAAAAAATTTTAACCCCCCCTCAAAATTTGATGTTTTACGTTTCAAGGTACGTAGAATACGAAAATCGAATAAAAAAATTTCCGTCCGTCCGCCGTACGCCGTACGCCGTACGCGGCACTTTTCTTAGTTACCATGGACCGATTTCGATGAAATTTGGTATATGGGCTCCATTTGGGGTCTAGTTGTGCGCCGAAGCTTTTGGTTGATGTAGGTCACTTCTAAGGGGTGAAAATTAAGGGTTGAAATTTTCAAGAGTGCCCTAGCTCGAAAACTCTCGAAATAAAGGTATCGTTTTTTCACTAATTTTAAATAGTACTGAATTTTTAAAAATTTTTGAGACCACCCGGAGCTCTGTAGGGCAAACCGTTCGGTCCCTACGAGTACTTGAAGCTTTTCCTTCGATAAAACAGAATCATGAGTGTGAATCGCAAAAGAGGTCTAATCTCCGTTGAAATTTTTTCTGATTAAAATGCGATCGCTGTTCATTTCTTCGATTTGTATACAGTTTTGCCTTCTGCGTAACCAACCAGTAATCAAATTTCCATAATCAAAAGTCAATGGAGAATACTGAAGGCGCCTGAGTGGTCACTGATCAGCTGAGTGAGCTCCAAGGCCATTTCCTCTCCTGTTCAACGCAGGAACCTGAAATTTGAGAGGGCGGGTCAATTGAGAATGCTGAAGGAGCCTGAGTGGTCACTGATCAGCTGAGTGAGCTCCAAGGCCATTTCCTCTCCTGTTGAACGCAGGAACCTGAAATTTGAGAGGGCGGGTCAATTGAGAATGCTGAAGGCGCCTGAGTGGTCACTGATCAGCTGAGTTAGCTCCAAGGCCATTTCCTCTCCTGTTGAACGCAGGAACCTGAAATTTGAGAGGGCGGGTCAATGGAGAATGCTGAAGGCGCATGAGTGGTCACTGATCAGCTGAGTGAGCTCCAAAGCCATATCCTCTCCTGTTGAACGCAGGAACCTGAAATTTGAGAGGGCGGGTCGATGGAGAATGCTGAAGGCGCATGAGTGGTCACTGATCAGCTGAGTGAGCTCCAAGGCCATTTTCTCTCCTGTTGAACGCAGGAAGCTGAAATTTTAGAGGGCGGGTCAATGGAGAATGCTGGAGGTGCCTGAGTGGTCACTGATCAGCTGAGTGAGCTCCAAGGCCATTTCCTCTCCTGTTGAACGCAGGAAGCTGAAATGTTAGAGGCAGGGTCAATGGAGATTGCTGAAGGTGCCTGAGTGGTCACTGATCAGCTGAGTGAGCTCCGAAGCCATTTTCAATCCTATTGAATGGAAGTGCTCTTCCAGGCGTCTCCAGCATTCGAGGAGATCTTCTTCACTCCTCAGATTACTGATCAGCTGAGTGAGCTCCGAAGCCATTTTCAATCCTATTGAATGGAAGTGCTCTTCCAGGCGTCTTCAGCATTCGAGGAGATCTTCTTCACTCTTCAGATCACTGATTAGCTGAGTGAGCTCCGAAGCCTTTTTCAATCCTATTGAACGCAGGAAGCTGAAATTTGAGAGGGAAGGTCAAGGGAGAATACAGATGGTGGAAGGTGCTATTGATGGAGAACCAGTGATCTATACAGATGGGTGATCTATATAGAAAATAATAAACCTTTGAGCAATGATTTGCAGCGTTTTGGATTCTACGTACCTTGAAACGTAAACCATCAAATTTTGAGGGGGTGCTAAAAAAAAATGTCTTGGTCGATTCCAAAGGTTCATTATTGAAAATATAAACCAAAAGAACCACGAAAATCGGTTGAAAACTAAAGGCTGGGCGGAGTGCACAAGCTTTTGTCACACACACACAGACATACACCTATGGTTTTTTTCCGTGGATTTGGATTCAGAATGGTCTAGAACGGATTAGAGTGATGTAGAGTCACTGCAGTTATAATAGTTATTGCGTTGTCAATCATACTCTTGAATGATCTTATGATTATCAAATATATTCAGTCTTCGACTAAATGTGAATACTACTTTATATTGGCGCTGCGGATTATCAAAAAAAAAACCAGAATGCCGAGAAGACGAAGTCTACGATTCGAAGATGATGGGGAGGAACAACCTCAAACGTCGGGGAGTGGAGATACGGAGAGCTCCGTAGCGGAGAAACAATTTTTGGATCGTCTGATGCAAACTTTCAAGTTTGGGGAATTCGTGGAAGAGGAGGAGACATGGACGTACTATATCAGTCGCTTCGAGGTAGTTGTCAAACGGTACACCATGGGCAGAACAATTTCAGACAACCTCTGGAGTATTCTGCTACTGTCGTCGATAGGAGCGGGGCCGTTCAAGATGCTAGTGGACCATTTTCGACCTAATGAAGTAAGTACAGTTGCTTACACACAATTGAAGAAGGTACTGGACGGATATTACGTCAAAGCAACCTGCATATTTGCAGAGCGAAGAGCATTTGCACTCAAACGTCGAGATAGCAATGAGACAGTGGCTAAATTTGTCAATAAGTTGAGAACATTGGCAGGAACATGCGAATTTGGCGATAACCTTGAAGAACGATTACGAGACCAGTTAGTGATAGGGATTAACGATATAAAATGGCAAGAGGAGCTCATAAGAATGCATCCAAATAATACGGCTACATTCCAGCAAGTAGAGGCAACTGCTATAGGGCTAGAACGCGCACAAGCACAAAGATCAACACTCCAAGCACTAGAAGGATTAAACCAACAGGATTTATGTGCAAGGCGAATCAGAGAGAATCCTAAAAACAAGGAAAGATCTGGTAGTAGGCTGGAACGAAGAAAGAAACATTTCGAACCAAGGAAGTTAGATCCAGATCAGGATTGTTTCAACTGTGGGTTTCCAAAACATAAAGAGGGCACCAACTGTCCGGCTGAGGGTCGAGATTGTGGTGAATGTGGTAAAATAGGGCACTTTGGCAGAGTGTGTGTGTCTAAGAAGCGGGCAATAATATTGAGGAAAAATAGTACACGTCATGTTCGAAAGGGGTCAGGGAGAGAAACTGAAAGTGATGGCAGTGGAAGTGATACCAACCATGTGATGGCTATGGGAAGTAAAGTGATGCTCCATATCATCATAAACGGTCAGGACTGTGAAATGCTGTATGACTCGGGGGCAGCACAAACGGTGATTGGTAAGGAGTTGTGGAAGCGAATCGGAGCCCCAAGATTAGAGTCAGCAGAGAGTCTTGTCGCTTACACAGGCATTCCAATATGTACTTTGGGGCGGACCAAGGTGGATGTGATAGCATGGGGTCAGGCGAAAACTCTCAATGTAGTTGTGGTGGAGTCAGATGACGTGCCATTGTTTGGTTTAGATTGGGCAATGAAGTTCAAAGTACCTATGCCGGAGGGGGCAAGGATTTGTACGATAAATAAGAACAGACCTTTAGAAACAGGAAGGATAGAACGCCTGGAACAAATAAAAGCCAAGAACAAAGCAGTTTTCGAAGAGGGGACTGGGAAGATTGTTGGTCACTCAGTAAAGATCAAGATAAGAACAGGAGCTGAGCCCAAAGTGTTCCGAGCAAGACCAGTGCCATTTGCTATGCGACAAAAAGTGGAAGAGGAGCTGAAAAGACTAGAACAACAAGGAATAATAGAGGCAGTGGACTCCACGACCAATCCTTTGAAGTGGGCAGCACCTGTGGTAATCGCAATAAAGTCAAATGGGTCAATCAGGATCTGCGGAGATTTCAGGGTAACCATAAACCCTCATGTACTAGGGGAAGAACATCCTATGCCGACATTTGATGAAATTGTGACAAAGCTCACAGGCAGTACCATTTTCTCAGTGATCGATCTAAAAGATGCCTACTTACAGTTGGAAGTGGAAGAGGATTCACGGAATTGTCTAGGACTGGCTACACACAAAGGGTACTACAGATACAAGAGGTTGCCTTTTGGAGTCAGTTTTGCGCCTAAAAAGTTCCAAAAAACAATGGATGCCATTCTAACTGGAGTGCCGAATGTTGCTTGGTACCTGGACGATATAATAGTGGGAGGGCGTTCTGAAGAGGAACACTTCGACGCCATAAGCGAGGTGTTGACGAGGTTGAACAAGGCGGGAATCAAAACACAAGAAACGAAATGTAAATGGATACAAAGAAGCGTGAAGTACCTAGGTCATGTTTTAGACAAGAATGGGATCAGACCGGTCAAGGACAATATTGAAGCAATAACAAAGATGCCACCACCAACAAATGTACAGGAGCTGAAGTCGTTCTTGGGTACAGTGAACTACTATTCAAGATTCATACAAAATCTACAAAGTGATTGTGTACCACTACACTATTTGACTAGAAAGGGAATCAAGTGGAACTGGACCAAAGAGGCAGACGACGGGTTTGATAGGCTCAAGAATAAGATCAAGGAAGCAGGCGCATTAGTACACTATTCGCTACACCTACCTCTGGGAGTGACAGCAGATGCAAGCGCAAAAGGAGTGGGGGCTGTACTCTGGCATAAATTTGCAGGAGGGGAAGAAAAACCAGTGGCCTTTGCTTCTAGGGTCCTGAATCAAGCCGAAAAGAGATATTCAGCAATTGACCGGGAAGCATTGGCACTTGTTTTCGCTGTGAAAAAGTTTGACCAGTACCTTCGAGGCCGAGAATTCGTGTTGAGAACAGACCACAAGCCATTGATGCGAATCTTGTCAGAAGAGAAAGAAATTCCAAAAATTGCAGCAAACCGACTTATAAGATGGGCCTTGATTTTGAGAAGCTATGATTTTAAAGTGGAGCACGTCAAAGGGACAGAAAACTGGGTGGCTGATACATTATCCAGGATGCCACTTGAAGGGGTGGAACCATCAGGCATAGAAAAGAGTGGGAAACCTAAAGGTTTACATTTGCTCCATATAAGATTGCAGGGAAGTCCAATTACCAAAAGAGCGTTGAAAGAAGCAATAAAAGAAGATCCTGAGTTACAAAAAGTTCGGCTGTTCATAGAAGGAGGGTGGCCAGAGAAGAAAGAGTTGGAAAGCAGACTATTTCCTTACTTTGAGAAGCGGAATGAACTCTCAGTTGAGGAAGGTATATTCTTATGGAATGGTCGGATAGTGGCACCAAAATCAGTCCAGATTAGGTTTCTTGAGATGTTGCATGCAGGGCATCCAGGGATAAGAGCAATGAAGGACATGGCTCGAGTGCACGTTTGGTGGCCACGAGTGGATATTGAAATTGAACGTTACGCAAAAGAATGTGGAACATGCCAAGAAGGAAGACAAAAGCCGGAAGAAGCTCCAATATATAGCTGGAATGTTCCAGAACGATCATGGACGAGGCTCCACTTGGATTTTGCTGGGCCATTTCAAGGTTTACTCTGGCTGGTAATTGTAGACGCGACTTCAAAATGGTTAGAAGTGATACCTATGAGAAAAGCAACGTCAAAAAGCACTATAGAAGCATTGAAGGAAATTTTTTCTAGGTTTGGACTTCCAGTAGTCATGGTTTCGGACAACGGACCACAGTTTACTTCGGTGGAATTTCAAGACTTCTGCAAACAATATTTAATAAAACATATTAGGGTAACGCCATACCATCCTAGATCCAATGGGCTGGCAGAACGCGCTGTGCGAACTTTCAAGAGCAGAGTCAAGGCATCCAGACATGGAGGGTCGATTGAAGACAAAGTAAGGAACTTTTTGATAGCATACCGGGTCACACCACACAGCACAACAAAGAGGTCTCCATCAGAAGTGTTATTTCGGCACCGCATGCGAACACCATTTGATTTATTGAAGCCATCGTTGGTGCAGAACGTGGAAGAAGCGCTGATGAACCAAAAAGGAAATCGAGACAAGGGAACGAAGTGGCGGGAGTTCGAAGAGGGGCAGGAAGTGTGGGTAGAAAACAAAACGTCTACTGGATTCACACGAGGTAGGATCACACGGCGAACTGGGGACTTGTCCTATCATGTCCTGGTAGATCAGAAAGAAGAGAGGAAGCATGCCGATCAGTTGCGACCAGTGAGCTGAGGAGCGAAAGGCAGAGGGGGAAAAGATGTAGAGTCACTGCAGTTATAATAGTTATTGCGTTGTCAATCATACTCTTGAATGATCTTATGATTATCAAATATATTCAGTCTTCGACTAAATGTGAATACTACTTTATAAGTGCGGTAATTTTTTTCTATTGAGTGTTGTCCAACTTTACCCCAGATTAATCGCGTAAGGACGCCCAAGTCTTACCGTGGGACGTCCTGAAAAGCAAGCACGAAGGTCCCTTATGCGCTTTTGGTTTATTATTTTCAATAATGAACCTTTGGAATCGACCAAGAAAAAAAAGTTTTAACACCCCTCAAAATTTGATGGTTAACGTTTCAAGGTACGTAGAATCCAAAAATCGAATAAAAATTTGGCCGTCCGTCCGCCGTACGCAGCACTTTTGCCACTTAGCTTTGACCGATTTTGATGAAATTTGGTATATAGGCTCCATTTGGGGTCTAGTTGTGCCCCGAAGATTTTGGTTGATGGAGGTTGATGTAGGTTCCACAATCAATTTTGAAATTTTGAAAACTCAAAAAATTTTGATATAAAGGTATTGTTTTCCCTTCAATTTAAGATTCTATCTACTTTTTAGAATTTTTTGAGACCACCCGGAGCTCTGTAGGACAAACCGTTCGCTCACTACGAGAACTTAAAGTTTGGACGTGCGATAAATCAGAAACACGAGTGTGAATCGCAAAAGAGGCCTAATCTCCGTTCAAATTAAAGCTCACCGAAATGCGATCGATGTTTTTCTTCATGTTGGATGGTTGGTGGCTTTGCAGACGAGTGATCTATATAGAAAAATAAAAAATAATAAACCATTGTGTAATAATTTGCAGCGTTTTTCCTTCTCGAGATACACGTAAAAAGGCCGTTCATGCAGTATAAGCGAATTTTCAAAGCAATCTTCAAAGCTGTGGTTAAGAAAATCGAAATGTTAGTTATATGACTGAGTAGTCAGCCATGTGAGTATACTTAGAGCCTTCGGCCAAAATGTGCTTTAGCCTAGAACGTCAAGTATCGATAGGCATTATTAAATAAATTTTATTAAAGTTCATAATACTTGCATTATTGAATTTTCTTGTCTTATTATAAGTGTGTATTTTACCAGGTCTTATAAAGAAAATAAAGTTCTCGATGGGGTCTGTCTTGTTCAGTTCATGCAAGAAAGGGCCAGGAAATGATGCACCCTCCATTTTCTAGTTGAAGCAGTGCCTGGAGAAGAACAATCTGAGTTTTTAGTTTGCGTGAATCGGTGAAGTCAACGGAAAACCCGAAAAACCACCATCATCTCGATTTGGCCAAATGTAGCGCTCAATTCAGATAGCTTCACCCTCGTAAAGACGTCTGCTCTGGAGTTAAAAGTGGAAGTAAATCGAAATACCTACCAACTCGAACATACGTTCCTTCATCACAGTGGCGAAGGTAGTTGATTGTAAGTTAGTAGGTAAGTATGGACAGCTTCTGGGGAGGTGAACTGAACTTTTGATCGGCAGAATATAGCGGGATATTCGCACAGAAGTAATTGGGCCCCGGGGGTCCTGGTCTGAGATGCCAGACTCATGACATGCGCTTCCATTACTGCCATCGCCCACACGCGGATCTCTCAGGACCTGAGGGGTGCTACGCCGAAGTCGGCTGCTTGGGATAGGCCGAGAATCCTCGGGGTGTCTGGTGTTCCGATTACATACAGAAAGTTTACACACCTTCACAGTGCGAACACCTGTTCCCGGTCAAATTAGAACAAAAGGTGAACCCTAGATATATTGGATAGTGAAACGTCCGTTCCCCATAATTTAGTGTGTTTAAAAAATCTGAAATTTTAAAATGATAATCAACGTTCAGATACAAGTGATAAAAATGCCAAAATACCTTATAAAGTTATTTTTATTGGATAAATAAATAATTTTTTATTTGTAGCCGCCATAAGGCAATACAAACGTCAGCAAAACATTAACAAATAAGAAAAAAGTCAAATACATCGGGGAAAAATCAACATCAAGCAAATATCAATTGGGAGAAATCTTCCACGTCATATAGTTCCGCCTGTATGAGCCTCTTCTTAGTTTTTCTCTTGAACATTTCCAAAGATAGGTCTTGCAGGTCAGCAGGTAGTTGATTCCAGAGTCGTACCGCAGTCTGAAGAGGATCCGACTGCATAGAGACGTTTAATCTAATTTGATGTGGACGCAACTTTCCAGCATTTCTGGTACAGTAACCGTGGATGTCCGAACCACGCTCGACAGAGGCCAAATTTTGATGGGCATATACAAGGCTTGCGAAAGCATACAGGCTTGGCAGTGTCATCACACCCAGGTCTCTGAATTGGCCTCTACAGCTCTCCAAATGACCGATGTGTTTAATAATTCTTACAGCTTTCTTTTGAAGCCTAAATATTAGTAATGCGTGTGATGAGTTGCCCCACATAACTACGCAGTACGATATGCGGCTATGGAAACATGCAAAGTAAACCATTCGCAGAATATCATCAGAGACAGCAGCACCTGCAAATCTCCTCAGCATGAAGATGCAAGAGGACAATTTTCCGGACAGCGAGCCCACATGATCTGCCCAAGAGAGACGGTTATCGATCTTCATGTCCAGAAGACAAACCGAATGAGCCAAACGACCATTCAGCCGGAGGTCAATACTCTGAGACTTATTCTCATTCAGAAGCAAGGCATTGAGGGCGCACCACTCCTTTACAGCCAAGAAAGTCCTCGTTGCATTTGTCCGCAGATTCTCCTCTGAAGCTCCCCTGACCACAGCCGTAATATCGTCAGCGAACAAGGTCAAATGACAACCGACCTGAGTGTGATACAGCAGGTCATTGATGTATATAATGAAAAGAGAAGGCCCGAGCCCAGAACCTTGCTTTATTCCACACGGAATCAGGACCCCAGCCGATCGCCCACCCTGAAAGAAGACCGCCTGGTTCCAACCTTCCAGATAATTCTTGAAAAAAGATAGCGCTTCAGGGGCAAATCCATAGTACGATAGTTTCTCCAAAAGCAATCCAAACGGAACCAAAACAAATGCCTTCGACATATCGTATAATTCAAGAGATGTAAGGATCCTATCTTCTAGTGAACGAAGTGATTCCACGACAATTGAACTGATGGCTGAACTGGTGCTTTTATTTTTTCTGAATCAAAATTGCCTAGAATGGATAATATTCTTTTCATCCACATACTCAATTAGCATTTCTAGAACCAATTTCTCAATTACTTTGACAAATATGGGCAGTTTAGATATCGGGCGGTAGTCATCGTAATTGGCTGATTTCCCTTTTTAGGACGTCCCACAGTAAGACTTGGGCGTCCTTATGCGATCGATCTGGGGTAAAGTTGGACAACACTCAACAGAAAAAAAAAAAAAAACCACACAGTAATCCGTTTTAGACCATTCTGAATCCAAATCCGCGAAAAAAAACCATAGGTGTATGTCTGTGTGTGTGTGTGTGTGTATGTGTGTATGTGTGTATGTGTGTATGTGTGTGTGTAACAAAATCTTGTGTACTCTGCCCAGGCCTTAGTTCTCAACCGATTTTCCTGGTTCTTTTTTTGTTCGTCGCGGAAAACTATCTAGTTGTGCACTACGTCGCCGGAATTTCGAATTTTGCCTTTTAAGAGGGGGAAAGGGGGGGTTAATGCTCGAAAAACGTGCGTTTTTGGGCATAATCTTGTGTACTCTGCCCAGGCCTTAGTTCTCAAACGATTTTCGTGGTTCTTTTTTCCTTTGACGCGGAATACTATCTAGTTGTGCACTACGGCGCCGGAATTTCGGATTTTGCTTTTTAAGAGGGGGAAAGGGGGGGTTAATGCTTAAAAAACGTGCGTTAGCGTGCATAATCTTGTAAACTCTGCCCAGGCCTCAATTTCCAACCGATTTGCGTGTTTCTTTTTTTGTTTGACTCAAATAACTTCCGAGTTGTACATGATTTTACCAGAGTACCAAAATTCGCAAGGGGAGGGGGTGAGTGGGGGGATAATATTCACAAAATATCCGATTTTTCAATATTTCGGTTCCTTTACTGCTTACTAATTGTACCCAAGCTTTGAAATTGAGGAAAAATTCTCATTATACCTCTGGATTTTCATGAATTATTCTCTGTACCACCATGGAACTAATAGTGGTGCCACCATGGTGCCATGATGCCAAAAACCGCTTATTTCGTGTTTTTTTTTTTTTTTTTTGTGTTTCACCTTGAATATGGATGTGAACTTCGACGGACTGCCTACCAAAACTAACAGATGAAAGTTCAATGTTACGACGTATTTCCGCTTTGGTGCCAGACTGGCACCATTGTTGGTGTTGGGGAGGTGGGGGTGGGGTGAACTCGAATTCGCATGTTGGGTATCGTAGATCATGGATTTTAAAATGCTCTTCAGATTCGAGGCTCCCATGCCGCTAGAAATGTTAAGGTGGATAATGGTGGGGGGGGGGGGTCACTATTTCTTGCCTAAAGTAATAAATAAATTACATCGAGTGAAACAGTTTTATCACTTAACAACTGGTTAAACTGATCTAATGCTTATCCAATGGGACGTCCCCTGGAATGCATGCATTACTAAACAATATGTTTTGGGTATTGGGGTTATAGCTGATTTTTTTAGGCATTTAGGAAACTCTCCACTTGAGAAACACCAATTTATTATAAATGCCAAGGGCTCCAATATAAGGTCAGCTACAGCTTTATTTACAGGATTATTTATAAAGAAAATAATGAGCCAAAGTACGAAAGGAAGGCTAACGTTTTTGATAGCGATTAATTTCCTCAAAGTACCTCCTTGCTTTCTCACGTACGTGATTGAATCCTGAGTTACTAATTTATGTTCCATCCTTTACTAGTTGGAATTTTAACTTCGACACCTCACCCAACAGGACGACCTGTAAAATGCATGAAATACAGAACAATATGACCAATGGTATGACCAACCGGTTCCCGTGAGATACCGAAGTTAAGGCCAGGCGGCTCAGGAGATTGACTAGATTGGGGACCGCTTGTGGGCTGGATCGCAGGTCCTGATAATTTTTCGGGTTGGGCCGTTGGTGTACCTCGCTTCTCTTAGGCGGGTGAGGCATAAAAATGAGTAGCCATGAGTCAAAATATCAGAACCAAATCTTCCATTTGGGGGACAGCATCACATGAAATCCCTTACTTGAAATCCCGAACAGTTCGGATCCAGGTTTTTCAATGCTCTCCCTCACGATGTTAGGCAGCTGTCTTCAGTGGCATTTCGACAGCAAGTGAAAAGTATTTTGATTGATGCTGAAATCTACTGTATTAATGATTATTTTGGTCTATTTTGATGACTTGTTCTTTATCACTGTTATTTTTGTTGTATTTATAAATTGTTGTGTGTTCCTGGATTAGTAGTTTATTGCTTCCGAGTCTACCAAGGTAGTGGAAGCTTTGTTTTCACTTTTCAAGGACAAAAAAAACAAGTGGGTGTGGCACATAGCTTCCTCGTATCCATAACCCGATTATATAGATGATCCGATGCATAGTAGTTAATCTCAAAGCATCAATCTCTAAGTACCATTCAATACCCTCATAGAGGACCATCTACACGCTAATCTGGACAATCCTAGAAAATTTCATCAAATTCGGATGAAAAATGTAAATGTTATGGCTGATACAAGGATTTTACGTATGCGCATGCGCATTGGCTACTATCAGTCCGGGGGTGATGATTTTCATAGGGAACCATCTAAATACTAATCTGTAACATCCCTGAAAATTTCATCGAAATCAGATGGAAAATGTAGAAGTTATGGCCGTTACAAGGAATTCACGTTTGCGCATGCGCAGTCGCTTCCATCAGTCCGAGGATGATGATTTTCATAGGGGACCGTCTACACACCAACCCGCAATATCCCTGAAAATTTCATCGAAATCGGACAATAACTTCGTATAGTTATGCGCGTTACAAGGAATTCATGACAGACGGACAGACAGACAGACACACAGACACGGAACCAAAATTGTTCAGAAAGGTCTAAAACGCAAAACGCGAGTGAAAATTTTGATTTTGGAGAATTTTTTTTTCGTCCTTGAAAAGTGAAAACAAAGCTTCCGCTTCCTTGGTAGACTCGGAAGCAAATGTGTCTGTGTGTCTGTCTGTCTGTGTGTCTGTCCGTCGGTCATCAATTCCTTGTAACGCGCATAACTATACGAAGTTATTGTCCGATTTTGATGAAATTTTCAGGGATTGTGCGGGTTGGAGTGTAGACGGTCCCCTATGAAAATCATCACCCCCGGACTGATAGAAGCGACTGCGCATGCGCAAACGTGAATTCCTTGTAACGGCCATAACTTCTACAGTTTCCATCCGATTTCAATGAAATTCTCAGGGATGTTACAGATTAGTATTTAGATGGTCCCCTATGAAAATCACCACCTTCGGACTGATAGTAGCTACTGCGCATGCGCGAACGTAAATTTCTTTGTAACGGTCATAACTTCTACATTTTCCATCCGATTTCAATGAAATTTTCAGGGATGTTACAGATTAGTATTTAAATGGTCCCCTATGAAAATCATCATCCCCGGACTGATAGTAGCCGCTGCGCATGCGCAAACCTGAATTCCTCGTAACAGCCATAACTTCCACATTTTCTGCCCGATTTCAATGACATTTTTAGGGATTACGCGGATTAGGTTGTAGATGGTCCCCAATGAAAATCAAGGCCTTAAAATTTACAGAAGCCTCTGCGCATGCGCATACGTAAAATCCTTGTAACAGCCATAACATTTACATTTTTCATCCGATTTTGATGAAATTTTCTAGGATTGACCAGATTAGCGTGTAGATGGTCCCCTATGAGGGTAGTGGAAGGTACTTGAAGATTGGTGTTTTGAGATTAACTACTATGCATCGGATCATCCATATAATCGGGTTATGGATACGAGGACGCTATGTGCCACACCCACTTGTTTGTTTATGTGTTTATCTGATGTTGTTTATCTGAAATTTTGATTGATTGAATGATTGATCGACATCTTCACTTAGAATGAAGTACGCAGGTAAAGTCAAAAAATCAGTCAGTGTTCTCGGACTCATGGGGGCTGCATTCTACATCATGATGCGGTTGCCAAGCAGATAGTAGGTGCCTTGTCATCTAGCGGCTGGGAAGTTGAAAGGGAAAGATTGTATCACATGCCAAGTGGCCAGGATAGGAAGCCCGACATCGTTTCAGTCAAGCCCGACCAGCCTTGCATTATCCTGGATGTCCAAGTCGTCAATAGCAGCTTGGACATGGAGCAGACTTGGTGGGCTAAGATAAGAAAGTATGACTCGAATGATTCCCGACAAGCGGTGTCGGAGCTAAAAGGAGTGGCACCCAACAACATCAGGGTGATGGCTGCAACCTTTTCAGGACACGGAGTGTGGTGTGGGAAAAGTGACTCGGAGTTACGTGAGTTGGGCATCTCAGTAGGTGTACTCCATGGTATCACCACCCGTGTCCTGCTCGGCTCATATTTGAACTGGTGGTCCTTTTATAGAGGCGCTTCCCTTTATCCCTCTCTCCCACCTCCACCTTCCTCACCTTCGCTCATCCCTAGGACCGGCGTCGGGTGAGTCCTGGGCGTCCTCCTCATTAAATTTGATTTATTTTATTTATGGCGTGCCCCCTCCAATACAAAAGTCGATTTGTCTTTGAGGGGAGATCGAAAAAAAACCTACGTATAACACTGGACCAAACGATGAATAGTAATGTAAAATGAATAGAGACAACAAGAGATCGGTAAAATGGAAGAATGTGAAATGTGAAACACAGATAACCTGCCCTAATTTTCCTGCCGAGTCTACCACGGTTTTTGAAGCAGTTTTCACTTTTCAAGGATTTAACAAAGATCTTCAAAATCAAAATTTCTGCTCGCGTTTTCGACCTTTTCCTAAATAATTTTGGTGTCGTGTCTGATAATCAATCAATCTGTGTGTCCGAAAATCTTTTGGACAAATAATTTAAAGTTATTATCCGATTTTGACGAAATTTTATGATTTTAGGGATTATTTTGGTTGGCGTGTAGTTGATCCCCAATTGAAATGATCCTACCCGGATTTATTTTATTTATGGCGTGCCCCCTCCAACACAAAAGACGATTTGTCTTTGAGAGGAGATAGAAAAAACGTCTGCCAAGTTGGGTGGGCAGTATAGCTTCCTCACTCATTGTAACATAGACGTATAGAATCAGTTGGCGAAAAAATTATGATTCAAAGAGTTATTGAATACCAAAATATTGGCGATAATATGCGGGATAGGGTTGCAGGTATTAATGTTTATAATAGTGTTGTAAATAGTTGTGGTATATAAACCACTGAAATAAAAGAACGAAAGAGTGTAGGTATAAAATAAAACTACGAAGTTATGACGATAATGATTATTATTATTCAATACTAAAACTATAATAGGTGTACGTATTAGGATTATGGGTATTAATTTGTTATATACTCGTAATTTGAGTTTTGTTTAAAATTAAACGTAGAATTTTATTATTTTATTTAGCGGTCCAACGTCTAGGACCTAACCCACACAATCCCTGAAAATTTCATCGAGATTGGTTGAATAGTTGCGGAGTTTTGGTTGTAACAATAAATTTAAAGTTCGCGCATGCGCAGCGGCTATTGCTTGACCAATTTGATTGAAACTTATAGGGTGTCTCTCAGAAGTTAGTCCCTAACTAACCTCCAAATTTGAGCAAAATCGGTTCATTAGAAACCGAGAAACCGAGGTTCCAGGAAATTCACGTTTGCGCATGCGCACTCGCTCCTATTGGTCCGAAGGTGCTGAAATTGATAGGGGACCGTCTAGAACCTAACCCGCACAATCCCTGAAAATTTCATCAAAATTGGACCGCAGGTTAGTATAGTTTTGCCCGGGACAAGGATTGACCACAGACAGACCGACAGACCGACAGACAGACAGACAGACACGGAACCAAAATTGTTCGGGAAGCTCTAAAACGCAAAAAGCAAGTGGAAATTTTGATTTTGGAGGACATTTTTTTCACTTCTTTCACGAATACAAAGCCTCCCTACCTTCGGTAGTGAGGAAGCAAAACCTGTATAACACAGAACCAAACGATGAATAGTAATGTAAAATGAATAGAGACAACAAGAAATCGGTAAAATTGAAGAACGTGAAATGTAAAACACAGATAACCTGTTCTAATTCCCAGACTAGAAGGATACTCTACGTTAACCCGTTCTTTCCCTAAACTCCTGAATTTCGTTTCGAAGGACCCAAATTTTGTTGACCTCCAGTCATGAGGAAGCAAAATATTCCTGAAACTTTTAGAACTGCATATTGGAACATTCTATGTTGACTTCTTCCACTATTTCAACTGTTTTTATCGAATTTTTCTGGTCTGAAATGAGAAACAGTGTAGAGGAGAGAAAAACTGTGCCCCGCGTAGTACCTTCCCGAAAAGGGGGCCCCCCACTGTGATAGCGCCTTTTTCCTTCGTCTTAGGTGACACTTTTACTGCAGATGGAAAAGAAAAAGTTTCTAAACAAGAATCAATCCGCGATCGATTCGGAAATCAATCGAGTTGAAGTTTTTACAGTTGTGTACCCCACTTTTGAGGTTCTGGTAACCGAGTTTTTCTCACTCTTGGAAACGATTCCGACCTTCTAGCCTTGTCTTCGGTGAGGCTCAAAACGACTCTTGATGGGATGATGGGACTTTGGAGAGTCAGTCGTTTAATGTCTTTACCGAAAACCCGATAGGTACTTTACCGATTCCCGATTAAATTGATTTCACCTAGATTTGTGGTTTAGTCGAGGCCGTCCGCTCTCGTTTTGAATTTTCTTCTTCTTGGTCCCAAAAACGTAAGGCGGACTGTAAAGATACCATGGAATGTTTGAAAATCATCGAATTTGATAGACTGCTGATTAAACTCAAACAGTCACCTATAATTATACATGATCTTTAATATCCTGTTGATAATTTCTGAACAAAGTCTCAGGAAATCAAGAAATTGTTATCCATTACTAACAATAGGGTGTGCGCCTGGGTAGGAAAAACTGTTTATTGTTATTTTTAATCTAAGGTAGACCTCATTCTGAGAAGTTTGGTACCAACAGCGATCGTGTGTAAATCTTTACCTATGAATTTTTAAAGTTTCGACCGTTTATGACGTCACAGTGGGCTTCCGCCCAGGCGAGAGGGCCGCGTGACGTCATAAACGGTCGAAACTGAAAAATCATAGAAACAGATCTACTCACGCTAGAAGGTCGCGGTTGGTGCCAAAATTCTCAGAATGTAGTCTACTTTCGATTAAAAATCTAAAAAAATCAAGGCGTAGCCCCCATTTCGCTTTTTCTCAAGCGCTTTGGCTCCTACCAATCAGATTGAGATGTCATACCTAACTAGGTACTCCCCCAATTCGTGCAGAGCCGTACCTACTATCAGCTAATGAAGAATTCATAGTACTGTGAATTTGAAGGAAATCACGTTTGAATCTACTTAGACGCTTCTGTGGTCCGTTGCCGATTTCTGGTAGGTGTTCGTTCGGACGTGTGTTGCAAATATCAATGTTTTCGTAGTTTTAACCTTCAAATTTGAGGTTTTAGTTAGGTACCAGCTGAAATCAAGAATTTTCATATAAAATTTCGAATGGAAAGTTTTTCTTTTGAAAATCAAAAACAACTGAGCTCCTAGGTATTTGGAACAAAACAGTCTCCTTCGTGCACCAAGAAGGAATAAACGATCTTATTTTTAACCGTTTTTTGGCCTATTTTGGACTATGATAATTTTCCTGCGGTCTACCACGGTTTTTGAAGCTACCACGGTTTTCACTTTTCAAGGATTTTACAAAGATCTCCAAGATCAAATTTTTCCGCTCGCGTTTTCGACCTTTTCCTAAATAATATTAGTTTCGTGTCTGTATGTCTATCTATCAGTCATTCTATGTGTCCGAAAATCCTTGTAATGGACAAATAATTAAAAGTTATTGTCCGATTTTGAAGAAATTCTGTGATTTTAGGGATTACTTTGTCGCATTATTTCGCCCGTGAAAGGGAACTCGACATTTTTCTACTTTTTCCCAAAGACTTTGCCTCCTACTGATCTACATGCAATGAATTTCAAAGTACAAAATTGTCTTGTTACCTAAACCAAAATTTGACGGATCTTGGACTAGGTAATGGGTCATTTCAAAATTTCGGTAACATTTGGGGTTTCGTTTTTCTGGAAAAAAACCCATCAGGAAACAAATTTTTTTTTACGTTGTAGCGTAGTGTACGGGTCCCTTAGTGTGTTTCTTAACTGAGCACACATAATCTTTCAAGATAGCATGGATACGCCATTTTGAATAAAATCAACTTTCTAGGTAGTGAGGTATGAGTCTAGGAAGTGAGAAATAATCAGGCTGGTTCGAACTTTTAGCACTATATTTCTATGACCAACTAAAAACTTACAAAATAATACATTTTTATAACATCACAGATTGTTTTCAGTCTCAATAAATTGAAGGTAAAAGTCAAGTCGTAATAAAATCAACTACACAAGTTGAACGAAATGAAATAAATTGACTTAACTCACTAGGAAACATTCGGTAAATGCAGGACAAGCACAAAAGTTTAAAAAATAATAATAAAATAATAATAAACAATAAAAATAAATAATTAAAATAATAATAAAATAAATAATAAAAAGAATTTTTTTTAACACCCCCTCAAAATTTGATGGTTTACGTTTCAAGGTACGTAGAATCCAAGAATCGAATAAAAATTTGGCCGTCCGTCCGCCGTCCGCGGCACTTTTGCCACTTAGCATTGAGCGATGTTGATGAAATTTGGTATGTAGGCTCCGTTTGGGGTCTAGTTGTGCCCCGAAGATTTTGGTTGATGTAGGTCACTTCTAAGGGTTTAAAAATTAATTTTGAAATTTTGAAAACGCCCTAACTCAAAAAATTTCGATAAAGGTTTTGTTTTTCCTTCAATTAAAGATTCTATAGAATTTTTAGAATCTTTTGAGACCATGCAGAGCCCTGTAGGACAAACCGTTCGCTCCTTACGAGAATTCAAGGGTTGGATATACGATAAATCAGAAACACGAGTGTGAATCGCAAAAGAGGCCTAATCTCCGTTCAAATTTTAGCTGACCGAAATGCGATCGATGTTTTTCTTCATGTTGTAAGGTTGGTGGCTATGCAGACGAGTGACCAATGTAGAAAAATAATAAACCTTTGTGTAATAATTTGCAGCGTTTTTTTCTAGTAATGCAATCTTTTTTGCCAGGGCACATTTTCGAAATTTCGTCATCCTCAAAAATAAATACTCACTTTTCGGCGCTCGATCTCTCCTCAATTTTTTCCTCCCTGAATTCAGTCGAGACTCATGCAAGTTTGGACTGGGGTGTGGAACCTCATCATCACTTTGTGGTGGGGAGTTGGTTGTTAAAAATTCAACAATATTTTCCTCCGATGGTATGATCTTTTGGGTCTTTCTCTCCATTCCTTACGTAGTTTTTTTTAGCTCTCTATGGCTCTTGATGTCCTTAACTAATTTCACCTGTCCTTTCTGTAGTTTTCTTTCATACTTCTTCCTGTTCTTCTCTCTCTCAATTTGAAGCAGTACGGGGTCGTTCTTATAATTAATCTTATAGCTAATTTATAATTATAATCTATATAATAATTAATCTTATAGTTAATCTTCTCTCGTCTCCCTATAGCCTCTTCTTTCTTGTAAGCTTTCAGCTCTGCCGGGGTTTTCTTCTTTCCTGGTTTCATGTTTCTGAAATGAATTAAGCAAACTCATCAACCACTGAATCATCATTGCTTGGCTAAGAGGTAGCTTAGCTGCATATGAAATAAGGAATTTGCAACTTAAATGAGAGTTTAAAATCCAAAAACATTCAAAATCTCACATCCTAGATTTCAATCTCACTCCCTAGAATACCTAACTTTTTGAAAAATCTAGGAAGTGAGGTGCTAGAGATGAGGTCTTGCCCTTCCATGGTAAACAAACGTGATGACGACAGTCAAATCGAGTGAATTCAAAACATTTATCAAAACTTCCAATCTCTCTACATCTAGGGTACAATCCATGTTTAAAATATACTTACCAGTAGCAGAGTGCATGTGGCTAGGTAGTGAGCACGAATAAAAATAGAGAGCAGCTTTCCGAGTTCCTCACATGTAAACCACTAACTGAAGAAAGATCTAGAACCTCCACAATCACACCAGCTTCTCTTACTGGATCAGTGTTGCCATTGGGTTCAAACCAGCACGGAAAATCCTTTTTCCCATTGTTTGGCGGCCACTTTCAAAATGGTCTAGGAAGTGAGGTTAAACCCTGGTGACATCCTTAAAATCAACTTTTAATGGGAGTTACATTTATGAAAATTTCGAATTCTAGGTAAATATCGAATTTATACATCAGACCCTTCAGAATTGCTCAAGTTGGGACACTAAAAAATAAATTTTGATTTACTTCAGCTTAGGTGAAGTTCACTACCTCTACACTGTGACAAGACTAGGAAGTGAGAATTCGGCACTTTACCCTTCTTTTTCAGGGTAATACAACACGATTTTTACTGGAAAATGAATGATAGCTATGCTTACAGATACCAATATGTGGAGAAAAAAATGTCTGTACTCATTTGAGCAAAATTTGATACCAATAAGCTCTAGTTACATAAATGTTACCGAAATTTTGAAATGACCCTAATAGGATCTGAAAATTCGTAGCTCTATGAAACCCATGAGAGTGCCGGGGCTCAAATGTGAGTAGAGTAGAAATGTATTCAAACTGTAGAAATGTTTCAACAACGCGGATTAACTAGAGTTAATCATTGGAGGAGAATTAAAGCCCTTTCGCGATTCAAACCCTGATCCGAGGATATAATTTCAATCTTGGCTCCTAGGTTCACCCACGCTATAGTGGAATCGACCCTCTGCGCCTTTGAACAACGCGAATGCGCACAGCATTAAAGAATTGCGGGTTCACTATGATCCAATCTGAAGGGGCTCCAGTTCACCTATGGAAGTACTTGTAGGTCGGTTTAATACATGGAAGTAGAATAAGGTCTTTGTATAACTTTCCTGTGGGTAGGAAAACAAAACCCGCCAATTCGTTATCGCTGAAACGAACATTCACGATAATAAAAAAATTGTCAATGTTTTGAGTCATGTCTATGTGTTTAATTTAATTTAATTGACTATTTTACTATTTTATTAGCTGTTACCAGTTGTCTCTGTAATTCTTTGGATGAGACTAACCATTCGTTAGTCTGTTCGTTTCTGTGTTATTTCGGTAACCACCAAAAATTACGATTACTCTGAAGTTCTAGAAGCTCTGACGAGGTATCCTCCTCTTCAGCACACCCAAATTCAATTCAAGTGAGTATTAATATATCCTATGATAAACGTTGTTTTCTACAGGCAACAAAACTTTACAAACTGTACCTAACATTGAGAAATGTATGCTCTTGGCTATTATCTGCCCTTTCATGGGGAGGTGCCTAGGTGGAGATAGTAAATTACTATTTACTACCTACTGGTAGTAGATGATAGTAACAGAAGCATAGGTATTCTTCTAACTACGGCTGATAAAAAGGTGAAGGTACCCATCCTGTATTAGATTAGATTTACTTGTCTCTGTTACTTTCTAGTTTGGATACCTAACTATATTATAGGAAGAGAGGGATATAACTTTTTTAATTGTGTATAATTTTTTAAATTTGAATTACCTACTAGTTTGGTAGCATAAAAGCTTTGAATAATTATGTTGACTAGACTTAGGTCTGTCAAGGGCACACCTCGGTCTGATGACATCACCTTTGTGTGGGAGAGGTCCAAGTGTGATCAGACCATAATAAATATAATTTGACATTATAATCCATCAGCCTGATCGCGTAATTTTACTTCCAAAGTCTAGAAAACCTAGTTTCCTAGTGGCTAGTTCACGTCTTCAAGAAATGGCAACCGTTTTTGTTTTTTTAAATGACCATACTTTTACAGTTTTTGTTTTTTCCTGAACTAGGAAGTATGGACTGAAAAAGTTTGGTGTTGGGGGTTTGTCGAGGAGCAGAATCCGATTTTGAAATAGAAAATGGGAAATTCCGACTTGCTGAAATTCCTCATTCACGGGTCACAATGAGGAATTTTAATATATTTTTCAATTTTTTTTTCAAAAGAGAGTACTGATATGGAAAAAAACCTTAAAGCATGAAAAAACATGCAACAAATTTTGAGACTTTAAGGAAGATGGAAATTTGAAATGTAGTGGCAATCTGAATATGGGGGCAGCCATGTTGTGACGTGACGAGCTGCCCCTTACGACAGCAGTGCTACCGGTGGAAGCGCACATGAAACGATTAGCTTACATGATTGAACATAGGAGTGCGCTGCAAACTGGCAAGAACGCAAACTCTAAAGTGACCAAAAGAAGCAATTTTACTCACTCTTTTTTACAATACGATTCTACCTATTATTTTATCCAGTTACCTTGACAATGACTTACCTCCAACCAGTATGATTTCTAAGCCTAGATTTTGTCAGATAATTGATATAACAATAATGTTGATGAACAAAGGCCTATCGTAAGTGCAGCAGGATTTTTGTTCTATTTCGTTTTCATTGTCTTTTTCTGCTTTCCCACTTCAGTTGTTTTTCGACAAAATGGGCCATCTGTCTATCTGACAGACTCTTGACTAGAGAACTTGCCCTAATGGGATAATGTGGAGTAAAATCACCCCCTCATATTGATGGTCTTTCTCACTTTTCAGGATGGACTCCAAGGAAAAAGGTATAGAGCTTAAAGGTCGATTTTTGGACCTCATTGACAAATGGTCCAGCTGTACCATCAACGATCTAAGGTAAGATGATACATCAGTTCTCCATACATGTGTTACCCATACTCTTGTGAGCGCTGACCAATCGTTGGTGCAAGTTTCTTACTCGTTCATGACAGAGGGGAGAGATGTATCCCACCGCTGCCACCAAATTGTAAGCTTGGACCTACTCGTTGATGACAGGGGGGGCTTTCAACCCCCTCTACTCAATACCCCTCTAAACCAATTTTATATAGTTTGAGAGACTATACTGATATAGGTTAGGGGGTTTGAATTTACACGAACAAATACTGAAACTACAACTGGAGTTATCACAATTTTAATTACCTGGAAGGTGGTTTTTAGCGGCTTCAAAGGTCTGTGATGAACTGAAAGTAAATTAAAAAGCCTGAAGGGCCAATTTGCACTTAGAACACCTAATGTGTCTATGTCAATGAGAGCGTCAAAGGCTGGGACAGGAATGGCTGCCAGGCGCTGTTTCATCATGCTTTCGGCCTCCCTCACCCTTCATTCAGTGGCGTCGAGAGAGGGTGCCTCCCGTTGGAATAAGTTTGAAGGAGCGCCCCTGATGGTGGACACCAGAGGTGGATTTCGGACGTCCTGGAGTGGGGATGGTGCAGTGCCCACTCCCGCTGGCCCCAATGACCTCAGGATCAACTTTACCAGCCATGAGTAGCTACAATCCTGTGTCGGAAGGGAGCATTGATGGAAGCTGCTCAGCCCCATCACTGCGGTGGAATATCAGTGTGCTGGGGCTCACACTCTTGTTTGTGCCTTAAATTCTAGTTTACAACCATTTTCCTTTTGAGAAATTATTGGAGTCTTCTGTAGGTATCAAGTTATTTGTTTACTGGAATATATTTCTATGGAACTCAGCAGTTTTCTTCAGCCTGATAGAAGTAGGTAATAATTCCTGTCATAATTCCCGTCATCATTCCTTGTCATGGCGCGGGGTGTGGTGCGGGAAAAGTGCCACGGAGTTGCGCGAGTTGGGCATCTCGGTAGGCGTACTCCGTGGTATCACCACCCGTGTCCTGCTAGGCTCATATTTGAACTGGTGGTCCTTTTATAGAGGCACTTCCCTTCATCCCTCTCTCCCACCCCACCCTCCTCATCTTCCCTCATCCCTAGGGCCAGCGTCGGGTGAGTCCTGGGCGTCCTCCCCATTATATTTGATTTATTTATTTATTTTCATTTATGGCGTGCCCCCTCCGTCATAAAAAACATTTTGTCTTTGAGGGGAGTTTGAAAAAAAAATGCTTGTATTAGATCATGGAGATAAATTACTAGAGTTAATATTATCCTTTGAGATAATATTAGTAAAAAAAAAGAATTATTTTCTTTTACTTAAGTATTCCTGTGAAGTAAATAATTTTATAGCTAACAACGACAATGGCTCGGAATGTTATTCAAATTGATCTATGGAGGTGTGTTCTTGTGTTGGTGATGGAGGTGTGTTCTCCACGCGGTATAACGGCTTGATTTAGCGTCCTTCCCCCACTCCTTCCATGGTGTTGTTCGAGAGAGGGTGCCTTCAGTGGAGGGGGTGGTCTGAGTTCAAAGAAGCACCCCTGGTGGCGGACGCCCGAGATGGAGTTGAGTCGTCCTTGAGTGGGGAGAATACTGAGCCCACTCTTGCCGCCCCCAGGGCCGGAAGGAAGCGTGGTGGTGGTGGCTCAGCCCTGTCACTGGTCGGTGGTATCAGTGAGCCGGGGCTCACAAATATGTATCACTCTGGACAAAAACAGGAGATACACCAAAGATAACAGTGGAGATTATCATTCTCATTCTCATCTTTGGCCTCACCATTGTTGTTCCGATCGGAAGTGACTGTCAACCACCAAAACAGTTATTGTACTCGCTCGGGGAGTCTAACGCCAACCTCATTGCTTGAGGGAAGTTAACAACCAAACCACGGGGAGTCTAACACCTGTTCCCCAAGTAAAACTCACAGTTTGATAAGGTGGAAGAAAAGTACTTGCGGCGTCCAGAGCTGCCATATAGCAACGTGTCCAAAAAAACTAGAAATTTAACCAGGAAATCTTAAAATTATTTTTCCCGTGTTCTGGAGACTTTACGGTGTCAGAATATCAGATTTTCTTTTCAAAAGTTCAAGAAAAGAAAGTTTTGGGTGGTAATGGGTTAAATTCGGGTTTGTGCATTTTTCTTAACTGAGCCAAATTTTAGTAAAAACGTGAAGGGATCTCGTGTTGAGACAAATTAGGTCTATGATTGAGTGTGTACATACAAATAAATATATACTTTATCCGTGTTTTTCATGATTATCCTAAATACGGGTAACTGTTTTAATTATCTGTACCATCGGTTTAGCATGTTAATATACTTCTCTGTGTATAACCACTGTCTACTGTTTTGGTTTCAGCAACGAACGAGTTTCCGAAATTTTCCAGGACTGCGTCTGTGTGAGTACCAATGAGGGAGTAAACCCTTTAAACAACAAACACGCTGACAAATTGGCGAAGAAAATCAAGACTGCCGTCATCGATTATACGCCAGTTAATGTGCGAGCAGAGCTGACTGAATGTCTGGATGACAATGATTTTGACCGAAAATTTCAAGTTCTTCACGATATTGGCGAGAAATACAAGGACCGAAATCAAAAAGCTTGGTAAGGGAAATTGTTTCTTACAAGGAGTCACCAACGTTATATTTTAATGTGATGATTGTGTTCTGATGCAAATAGAATTAGTTGGTGCAGTTCATAGCTCCTTACTGTTGAATTGGAAGGCAAGTTAAGTGATTAGGTTGTGATGTGTTGTCACTTAGAAAGAAAAAGAGGTTTTAGAGTAATATCTGAACTGAAGTCAGTCTCAATCAGGAGTCCAGTGAGAGATCTGCTTAGGAGTATTAGCATCTGTGAGCCCTGATCACTGGGATGATCCCATTGACCGACCAGCCAATGTCTGAGGAATGAACCAGGAGAGGCGACACCATCAATTTCTTCCAAAATTCCATATAATATGATGTATGGATGCTGCGTAGCCTCCAGCCAGTGGTGGCAGCCCTGGGAAGTCTACCCCCTCCACCTACTAAGCAGCCATCAGATGTCACTTGCATCCAGGCCCTGGGAGTCTTTTTCTTGAGAAAGTTCTCTTGTGAGTCTCCACTACCAGAGGTTGGCTATCACTTCATCACATCTCTCTCTACCCTTGATGAGTCAGAAGAGTTCTGGAGCCCCTGGGATACCAGTCTACTGGTCGATGTTTAGCAGCCACGCAGCCCACTTTCTCCCTATTCCTCTCCTTCCTTCTACTGTTCGCAGATAGAAAGAATGCGGCTGGCCAATTTTTCAAAGGGTATACCTGCTAACATAGACGACTACCTGTTCCAAAATCTTAGGCCTGGTGAGTCAGGCTGGGGAAAGGGTCGAGCCTCCATATCTCAGACCTTCGTAATTTGGGCATTGAGCAACTCGAGTCATAATGAGTTATAGAGAGCCCCTCCACTCTGCCAATTGTTAGGAAAGAGGTCCATCTCGATTGTGAGTTCACTTGCCCTTCAGGTTTACTCTTCATTCACCTTTAAAATTTAAAAGAAGCGCCATCTTTTACTGGGAATAATTTTTTTGTAGGAAAATGGGATCTTTGGCGCCCTTTATTTTTACGTGTTTACGGTAAATCAATAGTTCTGGTAATTTTAGTGACATGTTCAAGAACACGAAAAAAAAATTTGAAATTGAAAAAAAAAATTGGAAAAACAAGGGGTTGAAACAAAGATGCTACGATACATTTTCTTACTTAAATTAGGTGTGCGATCGATCCTTGAAGTTTGGTCGACACCCTGTATACCGGGTGTCCCAGAAGTTATGGTCCACCCTCCGGCATTTCCGTATTTAATTACGTAATATAATGGGCCCAACGCCATTTTTCATATTTTTTTGTAAAGAATTCAGGAAAAATACTTTTGCGCAAAAAATTGCGCGCAATTGTGCGCAATTGACACTAACTTTGTTTTTTCAAATAGGAACCCCCATTTTTTATTGCAGATTCAGATTCTGCGTCAAATTTCATGAGAAATTCATACCTGAATCGATTTTTTTCATTGCATGCAACTGGTACTTTTCGCGCGCAAAGTGACCAGGGTGCGCAAAAGTGAATTTTTTTTAACCCCAAGTGTGGCACATTTTTCTTCATTATTTTTGACGCTAAATCACGTGGCGAGGTCCTTTCTTCGATTTCATCGTTATTTTTCCAAATTTAGAAGGAAAAATAATGTTTTTGGACTTTATTTTCCCTCACCCTTTCGCAATACGGGCTGGGTGGGGACCTGGCTAGATTAAAAATAAATTCCTCACTTCTAAATTTAAAAAAAATATTGTAAAGTAGGCAGGTACTTACCTACTTTAATGTTTAAAAAAAAATCAAAAAGTTACAAAATCTTCGAAAAAAAGTAGTAATAAAAAACTAAGATAGTAATAATGAAATTAAAAAAGCTTTTTGATTTTTTTTACATGAAATTTATCATCTCAAAATTTTCAAAAAGAAAATTAAAAGTTACAAAATCTCCGAAAAAAAGTAGTAATAAAAACTAAGATAGTAATAATGAAATTAAACAAAGCTTATTGATTTTTTTTACATTAAAGTAGTAAAGTAGTACCCACCTACTTTTCAACATTTTTTAAAATTTAGATGAGAGAAATTTATTTTTAATCCTGCCATAGCCGGTCCCCAGCCCGTGTCGCAAAAGGGGGAGGGGAAATTAAGCCCAAAAACATTATTTTTCCTTCTAAATTTGGAAAAATAACGATGAAATCGAAGAAAGGACCTCACCACGTGATTCAGCGTCAAAAATAATGAAAAAAATGTGCCACACTTGGGATTAAAAAAAATTCACTTTTGCGCACCCTAGTCACTTTGCGCGCGAAAAGTACCAGTTGTGCGCAATGAAAAACATCGGTTCGGGTATGAATTTCTCATGAAATTTGACGTAGAATCTGAATCTGCAATAAAAAATGGGGGTTCCCATTTGAAAAAACAAAGTTAGTGTCAATTGCGCGCAATTTTTTTGTGCAAAAGTATTTTTTCTGAATTTTTTACAAAAAAATATGAAAAATGGCGTTGGGCCCATTTTATTACGTAATTAAATACGGAAATGCCGGAGGGTGGACCATAACTTCTGGGACACCCGGTAGAATTGGGAACCACTGCCTTAAAGTACGCGAACGGTCTGTGAAAATCAATCCTTCTACTTCATCATTGGTCGGTAGTCAATAACCCTCGGTCTTATTTTCCCTGGCTTGAGTGGCAGGTAGAAGAAGGATAATGTTTTTGGGACTGTAATACACAAGGACACCTCACCAAACCATCTGCATTCTTTCCATCTGCAAACAGTACTTTCCCCATCATGATAGTCTATATCAGCTAGTCATTTTGGGTTCTGCATCACGTGCCCATGATGGAACGCCTTCCCGTCCCTCTTTTTGATGGTTAGGAAAGGTTCCCTATTCGAACCATTCTGCTGCAGTGTAATCATTCTTGAGTCCATAATCGTCCGGATCATCTACATCTCATAAGCCTCCAGTTCGTTGAGGTCTTTAGTTTATCAACCCCTGCAACATCAATTTTTTTAAATTTATAATTTTGATTTTATCTTTGAATCTCCATGGAATGGGTAGTTAGTTTAAATTTTCTCTCTTGATACCACAGGAAGACAAACCATGTTCCTTAACTACGTCATATATTATTCACAGGAGACCACCTTATGAGGCCGTCGATCACATGAGAGCCGTTCGTGTGAAAACCAAACAAGTTCAGCTGAGTCAACTCAAACTCCTCATCAATCTCAAGAAACAGACGATTGCTGGGTTGAAGGATAAGGTAAGTTTCAGAAGTCTGAAAGTGTAGTTTAAAACCGTTCATAATGAACAATTTCTCACATCGATTAAAAACTCTGGTCTATTGAAACCTTGTGGGCTTTTTTCCCCCCACGCATGAGATTTTTTTCTCCATTATAGATTTTGATCAATACAGATGTCAACCATCATCATCATTGCACTTTCAACCTGAAATCTCGTAAATTCGGCGAGAGGATCATGATGTCTATAAATCGTCTCTTCATATTAACATTTTATAAAATTCAGTTATTACGTAGTACATGTAAAATTGTGTTGTACATGTAATACTTTATCAAAATTTTAGTTCAGAGCAATTAGTCTCTTCATAAGGGGACTACATACATACAATGTAAGTACAAATTTCAGTTAATGAAACATAAGGCATTTACTATACAAAAAACATTTATGCGAGTAATACATACATTAATACAGACATACATGCAGTTTAAATTTACATTAATGTATACATACATGCAAGTAATACGAGTAATAATAAAATTATGCCAGTAATACATATTTGCTACAATGTATTGCTCTAGTAAGGTAGCACAAAACATGAGATACGTAACAAAAATACGCACCTGTATGAGCTGTTTTTCTCATCGTGTGAATGCCCTGTTTTCTTTGCATTTAGACGAAATTTCACGACTCTGCATTTAAGCTCCGTGAACCTTCCCCAAGCGACCGGTTAGCTGGCAAGGTGAGTAGAGGAGAGAAGGTTATCTCACACTGCTGGGTGGGGGAAACGTGACGTCACCAGAGTCCCCCGCCTCGCCGCCAGCAGTCTCTGGTACTTTGCTCGGGCGTACATTGTTCATTTATACACGGTATATATTATACTGTTTGTTCGGTTTACATTTCGGTTTCTGAGGTTGAACGCAACTTTCTTCAATTCAGAAAAATTTGTAAAAATTAGACGATTTTGAAGTATTTTACACGTCGAGAGACTGACCACAAACAGGCTAGGAATGAATGAAAAACGTTTGAAACGCAAAATCCGAGTGAACTTATGAATTTCCATCGTAACCAGTCCATAATTTCCTAGTTTTGCCCGGGACAACAAATCATTTAGAATGCTCGAAAAGAACAATTTGAGTGAAAATGATCAAAAGTTTCAACGGCTAAAATTCTAACAATTTGTAAAAATTAGGTAATTTTGAAGTTTTGTCTATTAAAAAATTGGCCACAAATAGGCAATAATTATTGAAAAGACTGACATTAAATTCGAGTGAAAATTTGAATATGTAGGATTCACACCGTACTAAAGTTGAAATTTCACAAAAACTGAAATTTCAAACAACAATTTCTAGAAAAAATAAACACAATTTTTTAAAACTCAAATAATGGGGTATTTCAGTCAATTTTTTTTTTTTTTTCAAAAGAGTAAGGCTCAGGAATAACGGTAATCGGGTCTGTTCGTTGAGAAAATGTTTTTAAAAAATCAGAGAAGCTAAGGAAAGTTGAAGATTTGAATGGTGTGACGTAGCTAGCCAATCGTGACGTAGCTAGCCAACTGTCTTTGAAAAAAGTATCCATGCACGGAAACCCTTGAAAGACCTCTTGGATACTACAAAATACTACTCACACACGTACGCGGCGTAGACTGTGGCGTAGTCCTTGCCTAGTGTGTGTGCATTTATAGCGGCCCGCCTTTTCAAACGTGTCATCTCTTTAATTAATTTTTCTACCACATGTTACAGTATCATTGGGCTTAAAGTTGGAGTACATAGCTTTATAAGACATTTGTCAAAAGACGGTCAAAGACTTTTTCTCAAATTAGAGATTTTGTCAAAAGACGGTCAGACTTTGTCAAAAGACTTTGTCAATTTAGCTAAAAAGCTATTTCCGAAGAGTTTAAAACATTTGTCAAAAGACGGTCAAAGACTTTTTCTCAAATTAGAGATTTTGTCAAAAGACGGTCAGACTTTGTGTCTGCAAGCGTGTGCAACTAGCCTTTTCAGGCTGAGCGCTAGCTTAGGACAAAGTTGAGTTTCAAGTCTTTTGACAAAGTCTGACCGTCTTTTGACAAAATCTCTAATTTGAGAAAAAGTCTTTTGACAAAGTCTTTGACCGTCTTTTGACAAATGTCTTATAAAGCAAATTCGCTTTAAATCCAAATCGTTCCAACGCTTCTTCGTGTTGCTGATGAGTCACGAGATGACGAAAACGGTTTACCAAAATCCCATCAACACTGAAACAAATGTTTGACTGCCCCTTCTGCATCAAGATGCTTTTGGGTTGAGTCGCAAAGTTTCAAATTCCCATTTTCAATGGATAGTTAAGTTTGGTACTTCATTTCGATCTTTCGGATCTCTTCAGCTAAGCGTGTGCAAACTATCCTTTTCAGGCTGAGCGCTAGCTTAGGACAAATTTGAGTTTCAAGTCTTTTGACAAAGTCTGACCGTCTTTTGACAAAATCTCTAATTTGAGAAGAAGTCTTTTGACAAAGTCTTTGACCGTCTTTTGACAAATTGGAGTACATAGGTTTTCAAGGGTGCTGAATCCAAATTTGAGGTCAAAAACCTGAATTTCCGACCCACCGAAATACCCCATTAGAGAACATTCTATGAATGATTCTGTAGTATCTATTTTAGAAGACAAGAAATTCACTATAAAATGGATAAAATAGCTCTTAAACGCTAAATTTGAGTGAAAATTTTGAATTTGAAAAACAGACAAACAGATCTGAAACGGAAATTTTAATTTTTAACCTTCCAAAGTTAAAACAATACTTCTGCTACGTTGGTAGATTCGGAAGCTAAATTATTCAAAATACCTACTATAAAACCGAAAATTCCAGTAAAATTATGTTTCAACCGGCGAAAAGGTCGGAAAAATCAGAACATGATTTCTTTATCATTCCATTATAAAGAATCAACCACATAATATTACCCGGGACTAATGCTCTAGAACGAATAAGTCGAGAAATGATAATTGTTTCAAATCTCCATTTTCATTGGCTCGTATTCTAAAAGCTTGTGTCTGAAAACTGACCAACATCATGTTTTTGGGAACATCGTACAGTTTCTTATCTGGCTCAAATTATCCAACCTGATATGTTTTTAGCGATAAAATTCTACTTTCATGAGTACTACGAGTGTTTGTACTACGAGGGAGTGTTATTGGTTGATTTCATGGTCAGAGGGACCACCATCAACGCCAATGCCTATTGTGAAACCTTAACAAAATTGAAAAAAAAAATTAAGGACAAAAGGACACCGCGCGTGTGACCCAGAACCTCCTTGTGAGATTTTAATGGGATGTCATTAACCACCCACCATATTCCCCTGACCTGGCGCCCTCGGATTTTCATCTGTTCACAAACAGAAGGAGTTCCTGGGTGGAAAACGGTTTTCCAGCGACGAGGAGGTCAAGGAGACTCTGGAGAAGTGGCTGTTGGAGGTGGAGCGGAGCGTCTATGACGAAGACATAAAAAAGCTCGTGCCTAGGATGCAGAAGTGTGTGGAACTTGCCAGGGACTATGTTGAAAAATAAAGGATTAAATTTTGAACATATCCTGAAAATTTCATTGAAATATATGCAGTTTTCTAATTTTAACAGCTAATATTTTATCTCATACTTACCTAATTTATTAACATTCGTTGATGTGGTCTCGGCAGGTGCAAACATCGTCTCATATTCTGATCAAAATCAGTGATATGGTTAGTCAAATCGAAGAGAATTTCAACGCCATCAAGAACAAATCTACAGCTTCGATTGAATCCAAGGAACTTATTAATCATCAACTACGAACTGCAATGGACAACAGAATCAATTGAAATTTTGTCGTCGCCACTGTACCTACTCCAGAACCTAATGTAAGAAACTACCTATATATATTACTTTCATTTTGTTTCAACAAGTACCTACTCAATATCAGCTAGCCTATTACCTACTAATCAATTATAAGCAATTTGGTACTTAGTTAGACCCTATTATAGTTTTTCTAATAAACGTGCGATTTTTTTAACAATTCAGACTCGCAATTATTTCAAGTTTTTCGATACAATCACTGGGTTGAACGCTAAGGCTGAAAGAAGGAGAAGCGTTCTGATTCGTCGAGCTGTAGTAAACTGGTTATTCCAATAGATCGCAGCACAAGCAGCCGTTTCCAAACATCAACACAAAGAGCTGCCAGATTGAATTGATATTTTTCCCCGTTGGGCCGTTACCACATCAAAGTTCTTTGTTTGTGTTCAGTGGCGTCAGGTGAGAATATCCGTCAGGCAAACACCTTGACCAGTCTTAGAGGAATAAACAATAATGAAAAACGCAGAAAATTATTACTCAAGGGTTTATTATTTTTCTGTATAGATCAAGCGTTTTGTTGATTATCATAAGGCGTTCGACTGTGTAATACATGATAAAATGTTAGCAATACTTCATGCTGCGGTCATTGACAGGCGCGATATCCGAGTGATTGCAAACCTTTACTGGCGGCAGACAGCTGAGGTCAGGTTGAATAGTTCTGGTGGACAGCATATCCGATCTGAGGAATTTCGTGTGAGGAAAGGAGTGAGACAGGGTTGTGTCTTGTCTCCTATTTTGTTCAACCTGTACTCTGAATCGATTTTCAGAGAAGCTCTAGAGAATGCAGAGGGTGGCATCCGGGTCAATGGTGTTCACATTAACACAATAAGGTATGCAGATGATACTGTTGTCTTAGCACAAAGTCAGAGTGAGTTGCAACAGCTCATGAATTTGGTGGTGAGAACTAGTGCAGAGTATGGGTTGTGTATTAACGCAGCCAAGACAAAAGTCATTGTGTTCTCAAAGACCCCAGAAGTTGCGTCCGTTTGGATTGGTGGAAAGGAGCTAGCGCAGGTATCGTCCTACAAATATTTGGGCGCACTCGTAACCGACCAATGCAATCTGCAAACAGAGGTGGTATCCCGAATTGCCCAAACGAAAAAGGCGTTTTGTGACATGAAGTCGTTTTTGTGCGGGTCGGACCTAAGTTTAGAGTTGAACTCGCATGCTGCGATGTTATGTGTTCTCTGTTTTCTTGTATGGATGTGAGTCTTGGACTCTTAGTGCGTATTTGGAGAATCGCATAAATGCTCTGGAGATGTATTTGTACAGGAAAATCCTCAAGATTCCTTGGGTTGACAGAGTAACGAACGACGAAGTATTGAGCCGAATGGGGAAAGAGAAAGAACTTCTGTGGACTGTGAAAGAGAGAAAGACGCATTATCTTGGTCACGTAATGCGTGGAGATAAGTACGAAGTCCTCAGAGTTACCTATAATAGAAGGAAAAATTGAGGGCAAGCGGTCAGTTGGGCGTCGCAGGAACTCGTGGTTGAAGGACCTTCGTTCATGGTTCGGATGCTCTTTGCTTGACTTACTTCGTGCCGCTTCAAAAAGAGGTGCACTTGCCATCATGATCGCCAACCTTTGGACGGAGACGGCGTCATAAGAAGAAGATAGATCAAGCGCCAGAAAAGAAGACAGCTTTGCCATTGTCACTGCCTACCAACCATTTTTTGTTTCATAATCGAGTTTATTTAGATGAAATAAACGCTTCTCACTCCATTCAAAGAAATAACGAATTCCTTCAAAACTTGATTAGTGGTTGCTAAGGAAGCGTAGGTAACCCATGGCTTAGTATCCATCTTTCAATTTTCTCTGCTTTCAAGGTCACGAAACAGCTACTCGATTGTTTGCCTTGGCTTATGCTGTTATAGTGGGGGTATAGGAATACTAGACCCCGCGCTGACTCCCTGATCGTCTTTTCTCATCCAAAACAGTCCCACAAAATTCTTTTTTTTTTAACTGCTTGCCTTGCATCGCCGGCCCCTGCGCTAGTTCGCGTATCATCCACAATCTATCGTAGTTACCTATCTCTACAACTTTCTGGTGTGTTGCGGGCTAGTATTCTAGGCAAAATACGTACTTATTCCATTCTCCTGTTTCATCTAACTTCCTTGAATAAGTCCCTAAATTTTATTAAAATTTTCCAAATCGGCTAGATAGGTATTACTTGCAAAAATGGAAATAGGAGAATCTCAACAAAAATTAATTTGTTCATTTTGAATATTTTTAGTAGGGCAAACAGTGTTTGCTATGTTTACCTGGAGGAGACGCCACTGTTTGTGTTCACTTAGTATATATTTTGACATGACTATGTCTTATCACTGGGTTCACAATCCAAAATGTTGTCTTCAACAATTTCCCCAAAAAAGGACACACGGTTTTTATGTCCGTGTCGTCAGAATAAAATGTTGGCATGCATCGAGAGCTAGGGATGTCCGATACTTCAAAATTATCGATATAATATCGTATCGATACATCTAGAAAGTATCAAAAAATATCGATACGATACTTTCAAAAAGTATCGATATTTTGAAGTATCGATCCTTTTCGATACTTTCACAAAAATGGGTGAAATTGTCGTTTATGTTTCTCTCCATCAGTGTGACATCTTTCCATCACGAGAATAATAATATAGAATAAACAAAACAATAAATCACTCATTTTGTTATTTAAAACTTGTATTTGTTTAGGCACTTGTTTTTGTATTGCACTTGTTTGGGTTAACGTTTTGGTAGTCCTTCCTCGATTATGGAGGACAGCAGGTTATCATAGAGAGCTGGAGGTGGTGGTACATCATCTTTGTTTAATTTGTTGAAGTTTGTGAAGCTCCCAACAATCTACGTAGAGATAGAGGTACTGTCAAGTAGGTACCTTCATGTCGCAGATAAAATGTGAGATATAAAAAAGTATCGCCTCCGATACTGGAAAAAAAGTACGATATATAAAAAATTACGATAAAAAAGTAAAATGGATAAAAAAGTACGATATATCAGGAAAAAAAGTATCGATATGTATCGATACATTTTTCAAGAAGTATCGATACTTTTGGGACATCCCTATCGAGAGCTTTCCAACGAGTGTTTAACGATTTTTGTTGGTGGAGAACCGACTAACAACATTTTCCCTAGTTGCGAGGTTTTGACGTGAATTTTCCTTCGAACATCAAGATGTTTGTTTGCTAGTATCGAGTGTGGTAACCAGTGGCTTGCATCGAGGGATGGTTATGATGTGAAATCGATGTTTTTAGCATAGAACATGCTTTAGCCATCACCGTGGAACAAAAGTAGCGCGGAATTTAGTAATGATTTTCACTTACAACCGACCCGTTTCTAGTGAAATTTCCGAAATTGAAATTTCGTGGCACAACACAAACATCAAATTTTTCACGGCTCCAATTTCCGTGTAAAGCTTGGTTCACATAGGTGCGTAATGTCCGTAGTGCGTAATTGGATGCTATTGGCTGGAGCCAATTGAGGGTGCGGAGACTGATCTTTGCGGATGTCGACTTTTGGAGCTGAGTGTATCGTTTCGAAAAATTGGATATTTTACGCATTACGGATAAACTTCGACAAACTTCGTAACAAACTCTCGTCATTTGTTCACAAAAAGTTTATTGACTCGGTCTCGTTTATTGACAAAACAACCAAAATCATTGTTTTGGTTTGGAAACAATTCTGCGCAGAACGTACTGCGTATTGCGTAATCATTCAGCCATGTGAACGCTCTTGTCTGCATTACGGAACACCCCCACTTCTCTTTTTGCGCATTACGCTTTACGGACTTTACGCACCTATGTGGACCCAGCTTCAAGGTTTCACCATGGAAGGTTGACTCGATCACTATAGTTTGCAGATCCGCCACCTAGGGAGCGCCACACAGACGCAAAGTTTCTGTGGTAGACCTACAGATATTTCGAATCGTAAAACCCGCTTCAAATAAATGAAGCAACTTATTCTTCAATTTCTCTTTAGAGTGGAGGCCATAAAAGACACAACTGTAACAATAAATTATTTTATATTTACAACACTTGAACAAAACCTGTTCCTCGAAAGAAAAGAAAAACCTTTCGAAACTACTATAAAACATCCTATCATGAAATCACATATTTACAATAAAGATATAGGTATAGAACGTAGTTCAGAATCACTTTAGATTAGAATTAAGGATGGGGATGGATGTGATTTCCAGAGATCTTTGAAAAGATAAAAGTTCAACATGGGAGACCATAGAACGACAACAGGTCATAATCAAGGTGATTAATAGCAATAATGCTTAGAGGGTTCAATAATACATTGGTTATTTTGATTCGTTCAATCATTTCCCTCTAGTATTAAGACTTCCAAATTACCAAGGGTGCATAGGGAGCCCTTTATGTACCTTCAAATATCAAATGGGAAGGAGAAATCGTGAAACAACTACTTCCGATCGAAATATACAGGGTGTAAGCCTAACTGGTCTGCCATACGGTACCAGTCGATTCTACAACTAATTTGCAACAAAAAATGTCTCTTAGCGATTTTTTTAAACCCCTCTGTTTTCGAGTTATTTTAACTTTAAACTTTTTTTTCGTGATTTTGACCTTATGTCATTAAAACGGTCATAACTCCGTTAATTAGCTGTGTAAATTACAATTTGAGGATACCGTTGGAAAGAGCATTAAATTTCCTATCGGATAGATGCCTTAACTTTTCTTTAAGTCAAGGTTTGAGACATGAAAACGTCCTCTAAAAAGAAAGTTTTACGTAATTTTGGAATCTTTGCATTTTTTCAATCGCAAATTGAACTACGAGGATCAACATTTTTCCAAGATGCAAGAACGGTAAAAACTGCACCAGAATCTCAGCTTTCCAATGGTATAATCAAAACATATTCTACAACCGTATTTAGGGGAGAATTTTGTGTTTGAACGCGGAAAACTTGCATTTGTTCAACTAAATCGGCGCACCGCCTAGTCGATCTGAGGGGTCGGACGATAGCAGTGGGTGGGTCGGCGCCGCAGTAGACCGCGAGGCCTCCGGAAACAGGAGGCCAGAGCGCTGATTTCGTTGAAAAAATACACGTTTTTCCGCGTTCAAATACGAATTTCTCCCCTGAATTCCGTTGTAGAATATGTTTCGATTATACCATTGGAAAGCTGAGATTTTGGCGCAGTTTTCACTGTTCTTGCATCTTGAAAAAGTATGGGTTCTCGTAGTTCAATTTGAGATTGAAAAAATGCGAGGTTTTAAAAATTACGTAAAATTCTCTTTTTAGAGGACGTTTTCATGTCTTAAACCTTGACTCAAAAAAAGTTAAGGCATCTATCCGAGAGGAAATTTAATGCTCTTTCAAACGGTATCCTTAAATTGTAATTTACACATCAAATTGAAGGAGTTATGATCGATTTAATGACATAAGGTCAAAATCACGAAAAAAAGTTTAAAGTTGAAATAACTCGAAAACGAAGGGTTTTAAAAAAAATCGCTAAGAGACATTTTTTGTTGCAAATTAGTTGTAGAATCGACTGGTACCGTATGGCAGACCAGTTAGGCTTACACCCTGTAGATCCGTGTAAGAAATATGACACATTGCCAAAACATGAAGGAATTTTACTAGTTTACCCAAAACGAGAGTATGATTGCGTCAACGGCAGAGCACACTCACTGGTGCAGGGCGAATCGTGGATTGTACCTGATTTTCACCCTATCCTTCAATAAAATAAGCCAAATTGGCACATTTTTTCACGGATTGCTGTCTACTTCAGGCAATATCGCGTACGAGAATATTCCAACATGGAGTTTTGGACGAACTCCCGACGGATCTGAAATTTGAATGCACTGGGAAATGGAGAGCGCCTCAGAGAGAAATCAATCGTACGAGTAAGTACTACCAGATATGCATAGCAAGGGCAAAGTCTAAAATATCAAATTGTAGGTACATCGCGTAGTGCGTTAACAATTTTCGACCAACAACCTTCGTTTACAACAAATTTGTCAGCCCGAAAGAAAATACGTTTCCCTTCTACAGACTCCCACCCGCTGCAAGGGTTCTTCACGTTCATTTAAGAAATAATCACAGTAAAAAAAACAGGTTTGTTCCATGCGAGCTGAACTCATGAAAAAATGCGCTGAACTCATCCCTGTTCGGCGCAGGGATGGGGGCAGGTGAAATGTGTTCCAAGCGGTCGAGTTCATGTACCCAACTTTTACTTTCTACTCGGACTGTACATTGAACCGTGTTCCAAGCCCGATGGGTTCATGAAATTTCTGCGCCGAGTTCACGAAAATTCCGGAGTTCTACCACTCTGACACCTTTGGGCCGTTTGCTTCCAATTGAGCAAGTACGTACATTTTAGCGAATTATTTAAGGCATTTTTATTCAACAAGTGAATAATTTAGACAATTATTTAAAATACGAGGGTCATCCAGAAAGTAAGGTTACAAGGGCTCCTGAGGTTGGGGGAAATTTTCTTTTTCAAAGTTGGTGCACCTACTGTGAAGGGGAGTTCGTAACGGTCAGTTTGCTTCGCCCCGCGTTTATTTCGGCCGTTTTTTTTAGTTACAGTAAAAGTTTCCAATGGAGAGGTCATCTCGCGCTCCCGCCAACTCCCGTCCGTGCGAGATCCGAGCGGTCATTCGTTTTTTGACTTGGCAGAATAATACCGCGGCTAACACGCTCGTCGAAGTTTATGGTGGTGATGTGATGAATCGACAACATGTCACAAAATGGGTCAGGTTGTTTAGAGAGGGCCGTACTGAGACTCACGACGAGCAAAGGAGTGGGAGGCCATCAGTGATTTCTGAGGAACTTGTGCAAAAAGTTGAAGAACAAGTGCGAAATGACCGCCGTGTGACACTTGACGACCTTCACGAAAAATTTCCTGATATTTCTCGAAGTCTCCTTGGTGATATTGTTTCAGAAAAACTTGGTTACAAGAAGTTGTGTGCGAGATGGGTACCCAGAATGCTCACACCAGAGCACCGTCAAAATTGTGTGACTGCGGCTCGTGAATTTTTGGATCGTTTTGCACAGGAGGGAGAAGCTTTTTTGGACTCTATTGTGACAGGGGATGAGACGTGGGTGTGTCACTACACCCCAGAAACCAAAAGACAATCACTTCAGTGGCGTCATTCTGCCTCCCCTCCCACCAAAAAGTTCAAAACGACCCATTCAGCCGGAAAAGTCATGGCATCTGTTTTCTGGGACCGTAAGGGGGTCCTTCTAGTGGATTTCATGCCTAAAGGGACTACCATTAACGCAGTAGCTTATTGCAATACCTTAAAAAAACTGAGAAGAGCCATCCAGAACCGCAGAAGGGGAAGGCTGACCAAGGGAGTGAGTCTCCTGCACGACAACGCCAGGCCTCGCACCGCATGTGTTTCACAGGAGCTGCTGACTTCGTTTGGATGGGACATTATCACCCATCCACCCTATTCACCCAACTTGGCACCTTCAGATTACCATCTCTTCACTAAACTGAAGGAGTT